>LD355409.1:50281-74900 GCA_001465055.1 Ptychodera flava | reverse complement strand
CGGCGACAAGATTTCGCCGGGCCCCCTCCCCCCCCCGGCCGTAAAAACTGAACGCTCCCTTAGTCGAAACCAGTAACAGCCGGCCGGCTAGAAGGAACCACAGAATGCTTTTCGTTTCGTGAGGTGTCCACACACCATTGCCACTTACCTACAGATCTCAATACATCCTTGAAGGGTTTCAAATATTGTTCCAAACTGCCATTATGTAGGGATGGGTCCATTGGATTGACAAAACACACCATCGAGTGCATTCTTTCTGACAGAGGTGAATCAGCGCATGCGTCCGCGTCCTCAGGCCTCAATGAAGACCGGGCTTTCAGTCCGCCTTCTATGATGCTTCTGAATATATGACTTTCATCGTCGCGGAGATTTTGCCCAAAACCTTTCGTGTCGAATAATTTGAACGCCGCTAGTCCTGCCAGACACTCTGTGACTTCTATGGCATCTTCGATGTTCTTGACAAACATAGTTTTCCTATCAGCTGGCACGGTATAAACAAGTTCACTTGATTAAAAGAATGGGACTCCGGAATATGGTGTCACGCTCTGACTGCTGTGACAATTATGGAAAACGGACACTAAAGACACTGTGTTACAGAGGTACAAACAAATACATGTGCACACGAGTACACAGAGTTCTACGTGTATCTACGATTATGCACGTGCTTTTGTTTGTACTGTGGTCCATTCGAATTCCGGACTCAACCATTAAAGAGTATTTATCCTTGGAAAAATCATAGCATTGCATTTATTTTCGGTACAATGTCAAAGTTTCAATAAGAGTTTCCTGCATATAATTTACATTTATTTATTTATTCAATTATTTATGGATACCCTTTCCTTATATGTATTTATTTGCTTTTCGAACTTGATGGTGACCTCACGGGATCGTACAGCAATTCGTGTGACACTCCCTATCTATATGGACAGGAGTCAGAGAAAGGCAAGTACAATTGTACAGTAGAACGGCTTTTATAACACACAGTAAATTTTGAATTTCTACAGACGACGAGGTCGTTGCAGCCGATGCGCAATTCTGTACATTTTCACCATCACACAATTACTTCCTCCGCGAAGGTTATTGTTTTGCTATGACATATGTTATGATTCTGCAGCTAGTAATGACGTCATGTTTATCATCTCTCCGCGTAAAACAGCTGCGGTCTCTAGACTGAAATGTTAATATACCAGAAGCAAAAAAATTGAAAAGAGGATTCTACCGAGCAAATACCGATATGAAGCACGTACATTGAAAGCAATTTGATGTCGGCATAATTATGTGTGGTGTGCGCTCGTATACGCCTAGTTACGAGATCTTATTTTTTTATCTTTTTCAATCAGCAAAGTCGGCTAATCATTTTTTCTGCATGTATGCCTGGTTTACCTTAGACCTGCGTATAGGGGAGAGAAAGTGAAAATTTATAATTACACTTGCCTTTAGAGACTTTTCTTAAACAGGTTTCTACTGTGTCAATGAAGGAACTCTTGCCTGCTCCCGGCAGACCAAACAGGCCAATATTTATATAGAACCCTCTCAAAATTTCGCTCGTATCCTTGCCTTCAAAACCGCCCTGCCCGAGTTTATGCTGAAAACTGTAGTCGAGCAGTTTGCGTCTCTCTTCGGCCGATCTGGACAGTTTTTCCGTGTAAGCCTCCTTCGCCGCGACTTCTTCCAGTTGTCTTTCCAGCTGGGATGTCCTGGAAAGGGGTTCTGCGTTTGCACCGTCGCCGTCAACAATCTCGGAAGATTGCTCTTTCGCATCTTTTCCGGGATTTATGGAGGTATAGAACGTGGACTCCGTTTCCTTCGCCGCATTGCCATGCTGATAAAAAAAATAAAATGAGGAATTAGTAGCGATATTTGGGTTTGTTCGTATTTACTCGACGCAGTTTTTATCTTTCCACGGTCACGAAAAGTGATGTATTTATCAACAAGAAGTACATATTTCAAGGTGGCCATTGTACATTTCAATGGAATTTTGAGGGACAAAGTCGGCCATTTTTCATAAATTTTGTTTGATGCGAGATACTATTTATATTGTTTGACATGTTGAAAGATACTGAATAAATGGGCGACCATGCATATATTCGACCCCGGTTTTAGACACGGTAAACGAAACCATCACGAAAATGAATTAATGGTCATGACCATTATTATTAATTCATTTTCGTGATGGTTTCATGTATCGTGTCTAAAACCGGGGTCGAATATATGCATGGTCACCCATTCATTCATTATCTTTCAACATGTCAAACAATATAAATAGTATCTCGTATCAAACAAAATTTATGAAAAATGGCCGACTTTGTCCCTTTAACGTTGCTTATCCAATTGAAATATCCCTGAAGAGTCACGATATATATAGCATTATCCAACCAGGCATACTATTTCAGGTTTTTCATCTCGAAAATCAGTAAGATTTAACACACATTTTTTTCTCAAGGAAACTTTCACCATTCTATTTCGTAAAAAGAATACCAGCCAGGGGGTGGGGGTCGCCTCGCAAATTATCCAGATTTTACTGATATTCAAACTATAAAAGAGCAGTAAATTTCCGCGTTAACTCTGAAGACAAAACTCAAGATTTTATAATTCACAAAAATGACCCAATGAAAGCTTGCCATTTTAGTATTTCAAAAATTAGTCTACGTTATCTTTTGACCAGGAAAGAATCGCAAAATATTGAGAATATCCAAAATCTGTTTCTGGGTCACTCAGATTTTTACAATTATGTTTTTCTCGTCCACTGATTATGTATGTGTGAACTACTTTTGAAGCTAACCCGTGGAGTAAATGACGTCATCACTGCTTTTTTTGTAAAAAATCAATAATAATAATAATCATCATCATCATCATCATCATCATCATCATAATCATAATAATAATCATAATAATAACACAAGATTTAGAAGTCATTTTGAATTTCGGACGTCGGTAAATCTTGGTTGATGCGTTCCCATAATCCAAAATTTTGCAAAATTACCCCCAATCTTCATCCCTTATTAGAAGAGAGAATATTGAAACGTTTCCTTGATGAAAGTATGAGCAAAGTTTAAAACTTCATTTTTGAGGCATGTCCCTCCTTGAATAAGGCGGTGGTTAGTCTCTCAGCTGAAGAAAAACACTGTTTACTTTTACTTTTGTCCCGAGGATAAGAATTCCCATGGATTTCCCGAGAACATATCATCTATCTTCAACTATGGAAATTGATGGTATCTGATAATTTTCTGGTCCACTTGTCTTAAATTACGGAAATGCCACTTAAAAAAATGCTGAAATACAGTGTCATGGTCTGAACCCATATTACTGAAGGCCGTGTATGAAAGCACAACGGTGTTGACAACCATACCGGCATTCCTGGCAGCAGTGATGGAATCAAACTGTGCATTGGCGAACTATTTATGTTAGATTGTATCACTTGATCGATCAATAGTTACAAAGTATCAGCACAGTCCCTCTATAGAGGGCCTATGGTTTCAGTAATGTGTGGTCAGCAACTCGTTCACGCGATCGCATCACTTGATCAAACTAGCCGCTGTTTTTACCAGCTCACTCTTGACAGCGAGCTTTGTATTGAAAATTCAATACATGATTAAAGAACAACTTACCCTTTTGGCTCCTTTATCTTGTTTTTTCTGAAAGAATGGCATATTTCTGCACGGCAGCTACGACGGACAGGTGCAAATTAACGCCATGTTTCTTCTTACACCGTGTCCGACTGTGTCAGTAGGGTTTTTTGTTAACCATTTACTAACCTTTGACACCGTTGCCCAACCCAGTCGGTCATCTGATGTTGTCGACTTGCCTAGTTATTGTGAGACATAGACGATGATGCGTGTGACTCGATTTTGACTTCGGCTTCTGCCAGCCACAAAAGTCCTGACAACTACAAGAACAACAATCAAGTTTGCTTTATCACCGGCTTCTATCATGGGACCGAGAAGTTCAAAGGTGAAAAAGGTGAGAAGTTTTGTGAGATGTATCGAGTAGCGTTCAATCCAAAAGTTAGAAAATCACCAAAGTTACATATTTTATCAATAGTAGACTTCTCTTGTGTAAATTAAGTTAACCCACGCACGATGCGGAAGACTAAATCACGTTGCCTTTGATCATTGGCCGCGTATGACGCTGTGCATCCAGTCTGGTGAATATTTGATTGCGCCAGCCAGCCTTGCCGTGCCAACGAATTTCTCTGGCACCGCCATTTTGTATTAAAGCATCATACACAGCCAAGCTGAAGAACAATAAAACTTCAAATTAAGCTTCGTACTGCCGTGTACGCCAAATTCTTCGAATAATTATTAGTTTTAATTATAAGATATTATGGGTTCAATGTTACCAGAAGCATATTTCACCGATTCACCGTTGTCAGAACAAAGCCAGTGTAGTGTGATTGGATTTCTAGTCGGCGAGAACAACTAAAGTCATATAATCTAATCATGCGTACATCTGTTATCACGTCAAAGTACAATGTTGTTAAAATGGTAGTGGAAACGCCGCACTAAAGCTCCCAAAACATTCGTATTGAGCAGCGAGAACATTCGTTCTATTCTTGAATACAGGTCCATGGCCATGAGGGAGACGCGGCAGAAAGGGGCCGGAAACAGGCAGTGGAGGAATTTACTGAATCAGAGAAAAAACGCCAACAGATACAGAATGCACAGCGCATGTCAGAGTTGAAGGAACGAGTGAAGAGGGAAAAGGCAAAGCTAAAGAGTTACACACCTGGGGATATGTCAGGTGCGGGCGAATTTGAAGACATCGACCTCAGCGACATCAACGCTGTCAGGATAGGTAAGACGATGTTATTTTTCTCGTCTGTCAAGCATAATAGTAAACTTGAATTTTTTCGCTCTTTGCTGTTGATAACCTTAGAGTTACAGCAACTAGATTTGTGCGATTACAGCATGGTATATCAGATTTTGTGCTGATTTTTATACCATTCGAATATATCACGATTTTAGTTCGTAGTACAATCTATCTCGACACCAACAAAAGCTTGTACGTAGTATCACGCCCCCATCGGTCAATTCGGATTTATTTTTGTTTCTATGGGTCCTACGAAGATGGGAAATTAAGCAAATATTGCTTACTTCTGACGGGTTAAGGATGTACGATCGGTAAAATTAAAAGTAATGTCATTTCTCTAAATTGTCAATTTTTGGATTCTCCTTTGTAAGTATTATCAAAATGTGTGATAAAATATAGGGGTCACCGCGCTCGTTTGTGAGATAAATGACCATGAATTTTGCCATTTGTGAGAAAAAATGCTGAGTCAGCATTTTTTCACCAATGTATTTTCTATGGACGAAATAATTCAATGCTGTTTATCTCAAAATTTAGCGCGGTGACCATATAATTTTATTTGATCACTATTATTTATTTCTCTAGACTGAGCTTTGTGCAAATTTTCATGAAAATGACATTAGTAGAAATTGATTTTCCAGCAAATTTGAATGTAATCCTATGGGAAGTGACAAATTCCACGCGCGCGTACCGCTCGTGCATCCTTAAATCTGCTGAATCATGGCTGATATAGCTATCCGTTCTCAGGGAGGTTAATGCCATAATACAAGCGTCATGACGATTGGTTTGGTGATGTTCTGGTAATGTTCTATGGCACCATTCTGGGATAAATTCAAGTGTTCACCATGTGCTGATTGTGTTATGTGATTTATGATGACCTTAATCTTGTCGATGACTTGGTACATGGTCGCATGTCGGGGCCGGCAAGACTGCCATCTCGATGTTGACGGGTTGTAAGAAAGACAGCTTATCTTGTAGGTATCGCATATTATGACGCCACTAACCTTTAAAACGTTTCACGGGAAGCCCACCATTGTGGGTTGCAGTAAAACGTGATAAATCAAAATTAGTATTCCTGAATTTTTCTTACAGCTGTCATCGGTCCGGCAGGTTGTGGAAAGACTTGCTTTATAAATTTAGCTGAAACTATACTGCTTGGAGAGGATAAGGTGACGGCAATTCCTCAAAGTGCTGCCGGAGAGGGCAGTCTTTATCTACTTCCACACCTGTCGTCACTCAACTTTCGGCTATTAGATTCTCGCGGTTTCTTCAGTCCTGGCGAATCGTACAAAGAAGAGTTGATACAAATTCTATCGGGTAAGTATAAACTTTGTTGTTCTGTTCTGTTAAGAAGTCAGTATGTATGTATGTATATATATATATATATATATATATATATATATATATATATATATATATATATATATATATATATATATATAAACTTGAAGATATATATAAACTTGAAGTATTTTGTTTATATATATATATATATATATAAACAAAATACTTCAAGTTATATATATATATATATATATAAACAAAATACTTCAAGTACAAAGTCATTAAATCTATTACTTAAGTTTCATGCATCCTGCAATCCTCAGATAGAAGTAACTTATAGATTTCATTACTTTGTACTTGAAGTAATTTGTTTATTTATAACGCTCTGTTTTGCATCGAGCACTGTAATCTCCCACGAGGAAATCTGTATAGTTCGATATATATATATATATATATATATATATATATATATATTTATATATATGTGTGTGTGGGGGGGAGGGGAGGGGGAGACAGAGAAAAGGGAGAGAGACAAAGAGACAAAGAGACATACATACATACATAATGACAGACAGACAGACAGACAGACAGACAGACAGACAGACAGACAGACAAAGACAGGCTGGGGACAGTGATATTGACAGAATCAAGGCCAGGCAACGACACACTTTAGACATGGAGACCAAACAGACAGACAGACTGACGGGTGGGGGACTGACGAAAACACAAACAGAGAGACAAAATGAGACAAATATTTACAAGGTGAACAAAGTGATAGATGGGGAGAGAGTCAACTGACGAGGGTGAGATATATCCAAACTTGTTAAACTCGTTCATTGTGTACGCACACTGAAATCATCTATTGGTATCGACCGAAGGAGTTCCACATTTTACTATGCAATATGTATATTTTCCAATTCCAGGGAGGATCAGAGACAACGAACCAATACCGCGTCCAAATGACACCTATGGAAACCATAGGCACCTGCGAGACGTTATAGCGAAAAGAGATGTCGCTTTACTTTCAGACTGTATCCATGGAATCATATCTGTCTTGGATTACAACGATCCTAAATTCATGGAGTATGCAGACGAGGCGAAGGTATACAGGCGGCTGTTGAAAGAGAACGGTAAAACCTGATTAATGTTTTTAACCCTTTCACCACATGATTTGTCCCAAATCCATTGTTTTCTATGGTAAAGTTGGACCTGTATACAGGGAACTGGGGGTGAAAGGGTTAAATCTTGTTTAACTTTTCATGTGACAAATTTGATGAGCCAGAAAGCGAGGGCTGGTGCGGACTCGCGATTGTTGTTTTCATTTTCGGATCAACTCTTCAACTCATTCAAAACCATGTTTTTTTTGCCAACCCTATTGCTTTCCATGGTACGGTATAGTTGGCCCTTTCATGCCCGGCAAAATGAGGATAACACGATCAATAAGGTAGCTTGTGCCTTGCTTGGGGATAGATATTCGGACTGTCAAACATTTACAATAAATTAGGGCGGGTCATTTTGAAGCTCACGAGCTAAATAAAGTTTTCACCAGCTTATTTTTGTGCAAATCGAAAATTGTATTTTCCCCAATAGGGTTAACATTATATAGCGATTTTCTTCAAAAGATCGTTAGAGGCGCACTCCGTCGACCGAGCAGTGATAGGGATGGCGCCCATTTTGAATTTCAAGTGTCTGTAAATATCGGGTGATTTACCAAATTTCGCACGATGGCCCCTGATTTTTATTCTTAATTTTGACAGGAAATGGTTTAAAATTGCCATGAGGTAAATTTGGGCGAAAGTTTACGTTTTTCATTTTCAAGGCGCTTACTACCTAACGGGGTGGACAATTGGGTATTCTTGGATTGGTCTGGGTTTCCAGTGCTCGGTCGACGGAGTGCGCCCCCAACGATCTTCTGAAGAAAGAAGAACTAATTTCAATCGTTTCACCACTACTAAAATTCGAGCAACTAAATATTTAAAAATATGGAAGTATTTGCTTGATATTTTTCAATAAAAAATGAACGACTGGAGTGTTAATGAAATGCTCTATTTACTAAATTTGCATTCTACCATCGATGTGAACAAATGGCAATATGGTAACAATTTTCACCAAGATATTTGCTACATACATATCTGCGTAGCGTTTAGTATTTTTAATGTTGTCCGATATGGCCCATAACCACGCAAACTTTTATTGCTTATTTTACCTTAAATCTTCACTAGAATTGTAAAACAGCTGCATTGTGTCATGTTTAATTCATACCTATGCACGTACGGCATTGGAATACTTAAAATATCAAAAACAAGACAATTCCACATTTAACCTTTCTCAGTGGTGTGATACCACCAGTTAGAGCGAACAAAGATAGGAACACACCAATCTATACCCATTCTGCTTTGAGGTCACGTACCAGCAGTGATTCGTGACGACTTAATTGGTTAGTATCGATCGGAAGCATATTCGGTGTTTGTCTTGTCGGTTTGGTTCAAAGGGTAGGATTTAAAATTATCAAACAGAGGAGACATGAAATCCCCTGTGGAGATACCATAAGTTTTAACATATCCTTGTTTCTAAGTTTGGTCTCCCGGCAGAAGAGCGGTGTGGTTCTGCTATGGGTTTTGATATCACTTCTGTACATATCTTTCAATGGTTCCGTCCATATGTGTGAACAGCAATAAAACTTTCGTCACTGAACCCGGATGGCAGAGATTATACGAACCCCCCCCCCCCCGAACAACCCCTTTTAAATTGGTCTGTCCTTGTAAAAACAAGAAGGAATATACACATTGTCCGATTAAGGAAATACATAATTCTGTGTTGTTTTCGGTTGACCTTGGCTTCTTTGCTGCTGGTGTATCCAAGATACGTTTATGGTCGTCAGATTGATTTTTGAAGTTTGCAAATTCTCCTTCTCTCAAAGTCCATGATATCTGTACCCTAATTACGCATAGGATCACTTACATTTCAACTAAATTTAGTGATAGAATCATGGGAGATGTTTCACAATTATCAGTCGTTATAAACGAAGCCGTGTTAAAACTGTGTCAAATCAGAAACAGTTTTTATGTTCTAACTTTTGACGAAGTTTTACAGTATCCGAAAGTAAAATTGGTATATCAGCCTTCAAAACGTTTTTTGTGATGGTTTTGCGAAATTGATGAAATTTACCAGTTCGCGGCACCTGATTTGAAGGCTCTGCCGCTTTCCTGCCTCTTGTAATAAGAAAAAGCGCTCATGCCATTCAAAAAAACCAACAGTCCTATATGTTTCTGCTCGTATTGGTTTTTGTACCAGGTTATTCTACCGCTGCCGTTGTAACGTACAAAACCACTGAAGCGATAACAGAAGAAGACAGGAGATACCATCAAAACGAGGCCGCCAAGGCTATTGGCAGCTCCATCGATAGGACGTTCAGCCTGTTGAACCATGTCGCTCTTGGAACCGAAATCACCGTGGAAACAGAGATGACAATCGTCGATATTTTGAAGACCGCGTTGCTGGGGGCTGAGTCATTCATCAAAGTCCAGAAGCAGCTCGAAAAATATAAGTTTGAGGATGAAATACGTGATATTCTTACTGAAGGTAATTCGGTATGCTTTTCATCTCAGCGTTAGGGAATTTACGCATACTGGGTTTTCCAGTTAAAAAGCGCCCTCCGTATTTCTCAGCTTCTAAGACTCTTGACGTATTTCCTAGCATTTTTAGACTGTTTGCGAAATTCAGTTTCTTGTTCAACTCCCAAAGTCATGAAGAAATGTTAAGTGTACTGTTTATCAATACGATACACCATGTGTGTAATATCAAAAACTATTGTAGAAAGAAAAGTACATTCATGCTCGACTATATTTCAACGATGTCACAGTGCATGTGTTACACAATATGTCATGTTGGATAGACTGATACCTTGTATTTCAATATACTTCAAGGCAACAAAGAAGAAAATGTAATCGTATGACAAAAAGACCCCAAAACAAACAAAAAACAAAAGTAAATCAAGAACGAAAGTATTATCACAAGTTAAGGCTCTTGTCCCCACAGACTACCTGAAAGTATAGGAAAATGTATTGTTTGCTTGAACTAGAATTCACCGTCACTGTACCGAGAAACTGAGTTTATTTTAGGATTCTGACAATATGTGTGAGATTAGGGGTAGAATTTGGACCAGTTGTTTGACTTTTGAATTACTTGTCAAGACTTTTATTCGGCAAATTAACAAAGGTTTCTTCGTAAACTGTATAAAAATGTGTGACATGAAAATAACCATGATACGTCGCTTTTACACGCCACATTCAGGTAAATGACATACAAAGACTGCTTGACACATAAATTATAGTACAGCGCAGACATATCGTTCATCATCGGAGTTACGTATACATCTGTTTTCATTTCCTACCAGTAACAATGTACCCTGTGTAAGTACATAAGTACAAGAAATCTTGACAAAAAGAAAACTTGATATTTAAGGAGTAGATAGAGAAACCTAGCCATAAAGAACCCTCAATTTTTACATGTAATGTTTAGCCAGTTACGTTGTCCTAATAGATTTTATCAATGATGGAACATAAGGTATTAAATTAAAATGGACAACTAGCGGGGGGATGGAGAAAAAGTGATTGTCTCTTACAATACACAGGATGATGATGCTGTGAAAATAAGACTAAATGGAACCATAATATCGCAAATTTACTGGACTAATTATGCCTTCGATGTCTTTTTGTTTCAAACGCCCCCTTTTACGTCATAAATTTAACAAATCCATTGGTGAGATTTGGCGTGTAACCCACTCTGTTTACAAATATTCGTGGTTATTGAGTAGGCGTGCATTTTTACATACTTTAGTTCCGAATACACGTTTCTGGCCCAATTCTTGTAAGCGCTTTTCCCCCATTTACCCACGCAGTGTGGATAGCCTTTATGAAGTGATCTTTCTGGTCCTAGACCTGTGACTGATCTTTCGGTGCGAATATACACAGGCCGTGCGACCACGTTTATGCCGGTGATTTCCACATTGACGCAGATTTCAGTAAAATATTATGACCCATACACGGTATCTGATCTCTTACATGGTCTAACTCATAACGTATTGACTAAAAGAAAGAATAATTGTAACAATTTTCAACGCTCAGATACATTATAGTCAGGATCTAGTATACTAGATAAACAAGCGAGTCTAAGTAAGTAAGTAGTGAGTGAGTAAGTAAGTACGTCAGTATGTCAGTATGTCAGTATGTCTGTATGTCTGTATGTCTGTATGTATGTATGTATGTATGTATGTATGTATGTATGTGGTCTTCAATCAATGTTTTTCATAACATCAGGCCACAGGCTCATAGTGAAAAAGAAAATACATCAGTTTTCGCTTACAGAGAGAGAGTCTGCTCTTTTCTTCATGGCAAAATAAATAAATGATGCTAAACATATTAAGTTGTGTTACATTACTTGTATGTATGTATGTATGTATGTATGTATGTATGTATGTATGTATGTATGTATGTATGTATGTATGTATGTATCTCTGTATATCCATGCATCTGTGTAAACTTATGTATGGCTTCACTTTAAAACGTTGAGCCATAATTTACTTCTGTGTAATGGACAATATTTTCACATATCACATTGAAGATATTGTTATTGTAATTCATCGACAGATCAGAGAATTAGCGTTGTGGATTTTATGACATCACTGGAAAATAAGTACGCATGGACCAAGGCCGAAGTCAATAACGTCATCGAAATTTTCGACAACAATTACATTGACACGGTACAGAGACTCAATCAGAAATGGGAAGAAGTGGAAGATAAGATAACGCCGTGGACTATCAAGGATTTGATCAAGGAAGAACTTGATGAACTCTTGTTGTGACCTCAGTGACCTTTGCATTGTAAGCCGTTCTGCCTCGGCTGGCGTGTGAAACTTAACAATATGTGTGGGCGTGAGGAACATAGAAAACTTCGATAAAGGGGAATGGAAAGCAAAGAGTGAGGACAAAGCGAAGCGTATTGACGAACGTTTTTTGTCAACAGTTTTCTCTTCCGAATTTAGTTATTATACTCAAAGTTTAGGCGAAGCGTATCTCGCCTTTTCCAGGAACAGTTCATGAGTATTCAATCACACTAAAACCCAACGAGAGATTCGTGGAGTACGTACACACAGAAAGGGCCCTACACGAAATGAGCTTGGAGCAGATTTACTGAATTTACAAAAAAACCGATTTTATTGATTTATCTGCCATCTTCAAATGGCATATGTGTGTTCGGGTTTGACGGAACAGTGCACAAATTTTCCTAGTATCCTTGAACTTTGAACACTGGTGCAGTCATTTCCCGTTCAAGGTCAGCTTCGATTACCAGCGTGAAGTTTCCTCATTACGATACGTATTTCTCCCAAATATACTTCACATTATTTTCATGGTTCAAGTTTCATTCTACAGTACTAGTAATATATAATGTAGAGATTAGTGCCTAACTTTGTACGTCTACAAGAAATGTATGTGGATATTTGAATGTAGCTAAAAATCGTCGGCGCACTCCAATGTATGGTTAACATTGTATATATATATATATATATATATATATATATATATATATATATATATAATCTGTAAGTAATTACGACGTGTAGTGATGAGACGTACAGATTCGCAGTAATACGAAAGCGTAATGTTTAAGACAGCAAGTAAAAACATTGAATGATATCTAGTGGAAGAACAAAAAGCGACACCATTTTGGATTTAATATCATACTTGTACATACACAGACAACAGCAGTTATTGTAACACACCTCATCCGCAGTCTGTGTTCTAATTCGCCAATTGACAGTCACGTGGGATGCGTTCTTTTTGTACTGATCCACGTTAACGACGTCATCAGGCATTATTTGTCGGAACTGTTGCCTGCCAGGCATCAGTTCCGAAAAATGATGCCCGCTGACGTCAAAAAAAAATTGGCGCATGCGCGAACTGGAATGTAAACAAAGATGCCGTCTGCGGACGAGCGAAACGATAGTCGAGAAATTTCTCGGTTTATCCTACTTTCTGAAGAAGAACTGAATGCTCTGGTTTCAAACAAGGACTCGAAACGAACGAAGACGATAATCAAAGGTGCATTGAACGTTTTGCAGAAGTATTGCGACCCTGTCGGCAAAAACTTTTTCTTGCTGAACCACTCCAACATTATCATATAGCTTACATGCGACAACTTTTGTGTATGGTACGTTCTTATGTATGACTACGGATGAGGTGTGTTACAAAACACATATTAACTGACCATTAGGGCAACAGCATACGTCTTTAACCCCTCGGGCCTGTGAGTCACCCCCAACAACAGACTGTTTCCCTCGACCTACGGTCTCGGGAAACAGTCTGTTTTTGGGGGTGACTCACAGTCCCTCGGGGTACAGACGTATGCTGTTGCCCTCATGGCCAGTCAAAATGTGTATACTGTTTCCCACCAATCGAAGGGAATGGCCAGGTATTCTTATCGTAAGACATGCAAAATAAACATGCAAAATAAATGTTCACAGGGGCCACAAGTCGACTGAAGGTCTTCATTTTACCGATAACTAAAAAAACATGTTAATTCAATCGTTAAAATGCGACAAGAGTCGTAAGCAGTAACGTGAATTATTGAAATAAGATGACAGAAGACCAGTTACAGGAAGAAGTTTAGATGACGGGACACGTCATATTTGTTACCGAAATGAACCATTTCAACGCTCTTTATTTGAGTGTAAATGTTTTGGATAGATTTGTCGACGATAACATAATCTGGAACTGACGATGACGACAATGCAACATCAGACACTTTTTTACTTTATCGTTTTCTTTGAGAAATAATCAGTTTGGAACCTAGGAAATTACAGTTACGTTGCTTTATGGGATTACTTGAAGGTCAGCTTTCATGCCTGTATACAATGCAGGTTTCGGGGTACATGAATATTCCACATCGATAAAGAATCATTAGCACAAATTTAAATATAATATAATTTGCATAAATGAATACTAATCTGCCCCGTATCTTGCACTAATAGCATGCCTGTGTAATGCATTTGAAATTATCCTTGAATTCATGTTGTGAATATTTGTTTTATGAGACATAACGTTAAGGATTTGCGTTGAACTCATTTGTACAGAATGGCATTTATTTTTTCCCTTTTGTAATGCCTGTTTTCAAATCAATCCTTGACACGTTTTCGTTCTCTTCATTGATGTACAGTTATGACATTACAAGAATATGATTCTTCATCTAATGGAGGACATATCTGTTATCAGAGTTTCAATAAATATTAACTTTTCAAAAAAAAAATTGAAGTGGTTGCTTTATTTCATAAGAGTAAGGACTTCTAATGTATGCGTGCAGGTATATTTTTTCAAACAAAAGCTAGAGAAAATAGTGGGAGAACGTAGCACGCAATTTCACACGATGATGACGGAACGAGCGTAGCTCCAGGGTTTCTCATGATCCGTCATGGTCTCCTGCTATAATTTTCATGAAATCACAAATATCTTCGGTCACGCTTATAAATTTCTTAAAGATATATATATATATATATATATATATATATATATATATATATATATATATATATATATATATATATATGTGTATATATATATATATATATATATATATATATATATATATATATATATATATTACAAAGTTATAATATCTGTTACTTATATTTCATGCATCTTGCAATCTTCAGACAGACAAAACTCTCCCTCTCTGATATATAAACGAGTGTGCAAGCGTATGTGTATGCATATGCAGTACATGCATATGCATATATGCATGTATATGCAGTACATGCATGCATGTATGTATGTATGTATGTATGTATGTATGTATGTATGTATGTATGTATGTATGTATGTATGTATGTATGTATGTATGTATGTATCTATGTATGTATCTATGTATGTATGTATGTATGTATGTATGTATCTATGTATGTATGTACATGGCTGGTTAGCTCGATGGCTATATAGTTGTAAAGAGTGGCCTTCTAACTACTTGAAATTTCTCGGGCGTGCCCCGTCGTTAATTGCTCCCCAAGTGGATGTCGGTTTCGCACACAGAATTGGGGAAAGTGTCATGGATGGATCGTTGTCTATATCACGGACACATGTGTTATATCAGTTGTATATTTCAGTGCAGAAAGTAACAATGAAGTAAGTTGTGAAGGAACAGTGCAGAACGAGACAAAGCAGAAGAAGACACACACGCTCGTTACTCATGACCCAGTAGTAAAATTGTAACAGTCTTTTTTATTATCTGATAATGTATTAAATAAATTAAAAAAAAAGTTTCGACGTTCTGTTTATTAATTATTGCCATCTTCCTTTCATACCCTATCGTGTTCGTTGTTTGCCGGATGAAGTCAGTTCAAATACTTTACTTCAAATGGGTCATAGAAGTAAATTCGTTTCTTAACTTATCCACTTGACTGCTCCATGTTGAATTGGTCAATTTAATATCAAAAGCGGCCATTGCAGAAAGAAAAGCTCTAATGTTTCACAAAGTCATCTCTGTAAGACCATGCACCTATTCTCAACTCAACTAAACTCAACTCGATACAAGGCCTCGTCCGCGGTTGCGTCGCGTGCGGTTGTCCTTCATAAATGTTTTGTAGTGTTGATTCCCGGTTTTGACTCTCTGGATATGGGCCACATGCTTACCGTTACCCTGTAATTTTGGCAAAAGTTTCGAGGAATGCTGCTGCTTTGCGTTGCATGCAGTACATGTTCTTTAAATGAAGACATATCTACAAAGACGTTTTAGTACAAATGGGTACTTCAGTTGACTCAGTCAGCATACGAGTGGTTTGACCTCTGTGAATTTTTTTATTTATTTTCTGGTGGTTTCGGTTCTGCATTACTGCTGGAATCATCAAAGTTTGCTGAATTGTTGTCACTGCTGCACAGTCGTGACATATCAATGGTTCTTGCATTGCCAGAGTTACATGTGCCATAATTGGGACAAACTGTAATCTTTTGTCGCGTTTCATCAGATTCGCTTTTCAGTTCGGTGACCATGTTTAAACTAACGGCCGAGTCAGTCGAGTACCTTCTGACGCTTTCCGATGCATCTTCGGGCAGTTTTTCCTTGACGTCGTTGATTGTGGTCGGGAGTAACGAGTCATTGGTGTTCTCTAGCTGGGGAGGTGTCGTCACGTAGATGTTTGACTGCGTCACCGTGTAGGGAACGGACGGGTCCGACCGTTCCAGGTCTGGAAAGCGACGGCGTTGCCAGATTTGGTTGCTGGGGGGCGTTATGGGTCCTTGTCTAACTCTTGAATCGCAAAACCACTGACGGAAAGCCGATTCGGCCACAGATTCGATGATGTAAAAATTAATCACACCGAAGTAAAAGCCAGCAAGGAAAAATACGGTGACTGATACATATCCCATGGACAGGGGTCTCTGGGCTGATATAGATAGCGCCATAACCACAACCGGAACGACGCCTCTGAACATGACACTAAAAATAAGGCCGAGAAATTTATTGAAGTTGTAAAAGGAGGTGTCCCTCAGTTCCAACATCTTCAGGTATTTGCACAGCCCAATAAATACGTTGCCACCTTCCAATATGGTACCGATCACGCCGTAGATGGCGTTCTCCTTGGAATCGACGAGCACCGAGTAAGTCACTACAGCGACCACATGATGGACGATGGTCGACTTGAAGTGTGGTGTCTTGCCAAAGGTGAATAGTTCGCGGAAATTTCTGAAGAGATAGAAGCCGAGCATGACGGAGAACACGACTTGGGCTTTTTGGTCCGTCGGACCTTGGAACGGATTGTTGATAACGTCAGTTGAAAATAGTAGGTAAAAACCAACAAACGGAAGGCTGACCTGAAACAGCGAATCCAGGTAACTGCAAAAAGGAAAAAAAAAGGAAATCATTTCAATTTCAAAGTATCATTCAATATAGGTGTGGCAACTTGTTGACTGGACGTTGCAAAAGTTTTGCCAACAAAAGAGGATAATATTATTTAAATGTAAAAACATCATTTAATATCCTAAACTAAGCTGTTTATGTGTTTTCCCACCACACAAAGGTATTTTATCACTGAATTGAGTAAATAAACATTTTTTCGTTTCCTTCTTCCGTGTAGCTGCCCTGTACAAAACATTTCATATTGTCAATTGTCTGGCGCTAAGCCAGTGTTATTGATTGGCGTATATTTAAATACTAAACATTCTCATCAAAATACCCAGATTTTATTGTGTTTCCTGACAGCATTGCTATGCGCACTCTTGCAAAGACAGTCCCCCGGCACGCTTTTGCCGTTTAGTAGATATTCACTCGACAAATCTACCCCTGGTCACGGTTTTATAATAAAAATAAATCGTACATGCCCACTGCCCACTTGTAACTTTTTTTGGGTCCAATGTATTCTCAAACGTGCATGTTCCTAACACAGAGGGACATGTTCAATCGCAGAACTTAAATCGCCGAAAGTTAATGAAATAAAAAAAACCTAAAGAGTTGTTTATTTTCTCCGGATTACGAATAAGAAATTATATCCAAAAGCTTCAAACTTTGATGAGAAACAAAGTCTAACAACGTCTGAAAGCTCATGAGCACGCATGACCAATAGTTATCAAAATATCTTCGATTTTTTAACTTGAGATCTTGGATGTTATACAATTCTTTCAGCGTTGTCAATAACAAAATACAGTTTGGGTAATTTTTGGCAATTTTAGGTAATTTTGGTCATTTGCCTGAGCATCATTTCGATAATGTATTACTATCTAACGGACACGAGAAATCATACCGAAAATTATGCAGTGAGCACTGCTTTGACAAAGATATGTGATTCACTGAACATTGTTTTTTCGAGGAAATTGTAAACGTAACCATGAAGACAATCCGGAATAATTTGGGTAGGAAGGTTAATGGGTCAAGGGCGCGCGCCGGTATCGAAAGAGTGATTATGATTAGATAGGGTCGTCAAGTCCGGGTACAGTAATCCTATGGATTAGAATGGGTCAGGATGTCAGATGATCTGTGCTGGGCATTGGTTGGCATGGTTCTAGAAGCTGGACATTAAACTTATAAAATATCTATGGCTCGGATTCAATATTTGACCCAAGGAAACCGGACACTAATTTCAAAACATTGCTACAACATCTTCCCCATTTTTGGTTACTGTTCGGGAAAATCCTCAAGCTTTTGAACTTTCATGACATGTTCCTGAATTCAGATTTTTTTGTTGAAGGGAGTCGAGCTAGGGAATTGTTGCGTTGGTAAGGTATTCATCTGCAAGATAATTCGTCCGAAATTGTTGTTTAGTCGCGACAGAACGTATCTTACCAATCACTTTCCGAAAAAAAAATCTGAAAAGGTTTCGAATTCGCGATAGAATATTTTGAGTCCAGTCCTTTTGAAAACTCAAAAGAAAATTCACTGTCAGCCATTTTGTTTTCATGCAAACGAAAACTATATCCTCGAAGTTATGGCAGAAAATAGAAGTGGTTGAACTCAACAAAATACGTCAAGCGACCAAAAATTGGGTTTTAGAAGTGTTGCATTATGTTTGAACACTGCACCGTCAGCCGATGAAGCTTTCATGAACGGTATCTGTGAGATATGTTTTCCGATGAGTGCTTGAAATTTTGACATTTCAACAATTCACTCTCACCATGGGAGTTGATTCTGTGAAATTATGTTCAATTCAATTTGGTCCTTTCGCTAAATATAATTTGGGTATGATTGGGATGTTTCCCTGGGTTTCGGGGATCATTTCCACCCCCTCGACCGAGTCGAGAAATGCGGAAACGTTCGTTCAGAATTCGAGAAACTGGGGAAGCATGGCCTTAAGAGAGGCGGGGATGTCTGCATGAAAACCATCGAAGGTCAAACTCAGCGTTTCCTCCTCAACCGTCAACACTTAGTGGGAATGGATGGATGGGTTGTGATAAATACGTATTTGTGTCTAGACCGCAATGACGACAGCGAACCGATTGCTTGGCCATTCTGTCACACGACTTGAGGATACCGTCCGATTCCTCACCGACATTCCGTGATCATTCTGTTGTGAGTATGAGTCTAAAATCGTCTACTTTATGTTTAATAAGAATACCCTTCTAAGGGCATTGTGTATGTATATAATAGGGAGGGATTTCCTCCTCACAGAAAGGAAAACCTATCTAAAATGACCCTTTCTATTATAAGCGCACACGTGTATATGACTATTAGACTGGTCTCGTTAGACTTCGATGTATAAGATTTGAATTTTGAAAGAAACGTATCCACTCTGTCATAATCGAGTGATCCCCACGTCCTTTTCCAAAAGTGTTGAGACATTGTACGATGTAAAAATTAGTACACTTCGCAAAGTTATGGAAGGAATCACAGTAACGTTTTAACATTGTACGAGACGCCGCATTTCTTTCCGACGAGCCAGACAGCTTATGGTTCCAGAAGTGAAAGCCAACTTCGAAAAAAAACCATTCAGGGTCTTGTAAAAATCCAACGTTGAAGTAACCGAGAGATGTTTGACAGTGAAAGATTTTAACGTAAAAGACATGCTGCAATGTCAATAACCGAAACGCAGGGCGTGTGTGAGATCGAACGTAACGGACCAAAGGTTGACAAACCATTCATTCGTGCAGGGAAAGTGTTAAAGGTATCGATTACAGTAAGGAAAACCCGAAAACCAAGGGCTGTACCATGAAGTTGAAAATTATAAGGGTATTAAATTCGGTTGTTCTCACTTTAAAATATTGTACCGCGTAACAAGTTTCAATATTTCGATTTCCTCAAAAAAACACCGTGACGTCGGAGAAAAAAAAATAGTCTTTAAGGTAAAGCCATCATGTAGCGAGGAAAAAGGACCGCTTTTTTGACAAGGGAACCATAAAAATGTTAGACATGTAGCGCTGTATTCATTGTCACCCATTAAGGATCGCGCATCTATAAAAAAATAACAAAACAAATAACGACAACAACGAAACACACCAAAAGTACAGTGTAATGAAAGTTGTTGACTCCGATTGATACTTACAATCTTCGCGCTTCAGCTTGGTGACAACTGTGAAGTGATCGTAGACGTTGTAAGGACGATCTGCTCAGGATACAGATGGCAACTTTGTCAATGCAAATGAAAACAGTGAAATACAGCAGTATGCAAGCATTAACAGTGGCCGATGCATACAACAGCATTTCGCGGGCTTCGGCCATCGGCGTTCCGTGTCCACTATTCATTTTTGCCCTTTTTCGCAATCACAACAGTGTCTGTTAGTTTAAGTGCACTCCACTCTCAAAGAAGTTGTGATGGTGGTTTACCATTGGTCTGACTGGCTCGGCGGTTTTTGTTCGTATTTTATACATGTGCGCCTGCGCTAATAAAGGTAGCACAGTAATGCCCTGATGGGGAATTCCCCATCGCCTTCCGCGTACACTTCCGCGTTTTCGGGCATTACAGCGACCAGTAGGGCAAATGCGTTAGGGGGACTTTTCACCTCATATTTTCTGAAATTCTACCAAATGGTCCGAATTAGTCAAAATGTCATTTTTTCCAGCCGAGTCAAAGTGACTGGTTGACGGTTTTCACGGCCGGTCCCCTACAGGCGGGTAGGTATGCCTCTGTTTCTAATGCATGTTAAACTATTGAGCCAGCTCCATGGTTAAACTGACTTTTGTTTAAGTTGCAGTCAGATTGAGTGGGTTTTCTGCTGCCCGTTTTTTGTTGCCCCTGTGCCGACTAACCCTTCCGCTTATGCTTTAGGCATTGAAATTTAATGCGGTCACAGAAATTTTATTTTTATAATGAAATATAACAGTCAGTTGAAAATGTTTGTTTTATGTTTATTTAATTTGCAGCATCCGCTTCGGCGTCTGAGACCATTTTTGTTGGTGTTGTTCTTGTTGGTAATAATCCACACATCCGTCTAACACAAGAGCCGTGCATGTTTTGATGTGTCCGCCACAAGGTACAGTAGGAGCTACGACACTGAGAGGCACCATTCGTCTACATCTGGCGAAACATCGCATGCCCACCTGTCAGAATTAGGACTGCACAGTACTATTGCAATACATGTAGAGCCGCTAACAAATTACTACAAATCTGGGAGTTGCGTGATAAGGTCTGGTTTTTCACTCAATACAATGGCAGTGCAGTACACAATACAGCTAGCATACACTTTGTTTTTCAAACACTCCAGCCTACAGTAAGGTTTTTAGACAGGCACAACTTTGTATACTCCTAAAACACTAACAATGTTATGCGGTGAACTGTAGGATGTCAGACGCTGACAGAAATAGTTGGTATTGGTAATTATGGTAAGAAGATCACATGTGTATGAAGTCGATGTACTTCCAGTGGTCACATTGTCTGCATTGGCCAAACTTTCACATCAAGAGGCAAAATTCGTGGACATACGATACACTGTTAGCCGTGCGTTGTTTGAATTGCCTTCTCACCTGTACTAACAACGGTTACGTCATCAAAATTTGGGAGATACCTGCTTTCTACTCCTCACAGGTGCACGAAAACATGTCGATCTCTAGCTTCATCCTGCATCTTTCAAAATGGTGATGTTTGATTCTGAACTTCAGGATGTTGCCAATTGATGTCATATTATTGCATAATGACCCCAAGACGTCACGTCATTCAGCATAATTACGTCACGACCCTTACTCTCTTTAGTGAAAACATTTACTTATATGTACATGTTGTCTAATTGTGGTTGAATAGTGTAACTTATAACTTCCACAACTTTTTGATCTTGTCACCCCTGACATCGAGAGATTCAATGCTGTTTGGGTCTCGAAAAACTCACGGCGTTGGAGTGAGATAGTAGGAGGAGACCCACACGCGACTCAGTCTTTCGTCTACTCTGACATGTAGATTCAAAGGTTGCCTGGCCTTACATGATTTTACGGCTGTTACAAGAGTATTGGTACTGCCATGCACTAGTCACTTTTGCATAGCGAAAAATTTTTCATTGCAGAGCTGTGGGGATACTATGTTCTTGCTTGCGTGCAGAACCGGGAAGCTTAGAAATATTAATATTTTATGGTCTTTGGTTACCTTGTTGGACATCAAGTAGTACGTCTCATGCCTTTTCTATCGGCTGCTGTGGGCTGACGGTTTATTCAAAGTGGAAACTTCCTTCAATATAAGTAGTTTTTTTTATTATCGTTGAGTGATAGATGTGTCTTAACTTAAGAAGGGGGGGGGGGACTCTGAGGCCAGGGCATTCACCGTTACAGAAAGTACGGCGAATCATCCAGGAAATTCGTAACAGGCGGAACTTTAGCGCGGGCCAGGGCTTAGTTTGTCCGTCCGCTTCGAGATGCACAAGTGCGTTACGCTAAAAATATTTTGTTCCGTATAAAACGGTCGGTCGATGACCTTACAAGTAGATTTTTAAAATGTCAACATTGGAGCAATTTTATAGATGGAAAACGAGAACAAATCATTACAAAACATTGAGTTTATGGTAAATGGGTTACTTCTGAAGTATTGAGTAGCATAACAAACAGCGTGTCATTCTTTGGTCAAATGCTAGACTATTCTAGCGTGTCTAGGGATCATGCCATGGTTCTTGTTGGGCTAAAAGTGTGAGTTTGAGTAACGCATAAAATAGGAGAACAAACATTTCATCATTTCTCCTTCGAATGACAATATATAAACCACGTTCAAAACAGGCACAAAGGAGAATTATGGTCTATGTTATAAAATTTCGATTGTTAGCTTATTTTCAATGAATGAAGTCATGATATAGGGAATGTAGTATTGTGGATCGTGTCGTATGTGTCACCATTAATGTTTAATATAAAATTCAATCTGCGTCCTTTCTAAACATAAACAAGTTCGGTTTGGAGAAATGAGGTTGAAAATGAAGTAGATTGCTTATGAAGAAAAAGTGCTCTTCTCAGCACAGTACTTACAGTACTTAAGCATTGACAACTTAAAAAATGTAATTCCAATGCGTGCGACATATCCCTATTTCACCATCGTATTAGTGTCCATATCTTTCTGATCTATGTACACGACACATCAGATCAGTGGAGTTTTATGAAAGCATCGCTAATCTTGAGTTAGCCATGATCTCGTGACAAAATCACTGACGGATTCGGCCCTCGGATGAGTGACCTTACCTCGACATCTGATGGTCTTGCTGAGAGCTACACTTTTGGCGCCAACATACTGGCCTCTCTATGTCAACAGAGGGACGTTGTACCTGATTAGGCGACTTTTTTGTTTCTTAGCATCATGCAGAGGTAACCAAGAAGTTAATTCCGAAAAATTGTGAGGGGAGGTATTTTCACGTGTAATGTCCTATTCTAAGTTATTCTGAATTCAATTTGAATGCGAGGGGGGGGGGGTTTGAAAGCGAAAGCTGTTCGCAATTGCCCTCCAAAAATTGTTCAAAAAATTTCCCCTCCCACCCGATGGTGGCCCTCTTTTCATTCTCCTTACCACGAAACTGGTATAGGAATCATTTCCCTCCGATCACAAAAAAATAACTTGCGCACACTTCAGTTTTCGCGGACAGCTTTCTGTCGACTGTCCCTGATGTCGGAGCAGAAATGACGCGCCGGCTTGCGGGAATGAGAGCTACATAGCGGAAAGGTCTTCCAGAACTACACAGTAGTAGGTTATTATGATCATTTTCGAGGCATGGGTCCCGTATGTGTGTGAAAATGTCTTTCACTAACTTCATGTAGTATAGCCCTATTTGTATGAACTAGTGATATTTCCCAGAGAAGGATGCGCGAGCGAAAAATGATGACGCCGACAAAAATACGCATTAGCTGGACCTTCACTTGTCATTTCAGCTTTACAACCCTCCCCACGTTTCCCGTGACGAAGATAGAGTACTGTCAATGAACCCAGGGCAGGTTAACGAACACAGTCTTTGACGTGAACCCCCGCCTCCGCAATGTGGTGGGAGGCACTTATCTATATGAAATGTGATGAACCAAATGACTCTACAACTCTACAAGAACCGCAATGTATCATGTGTATCGTGGCCGATTTGTACATATATATAAATATACATCTCTCTCTCTCTCTCTCTCTCTCTCTCTCTCTCTCTCTCTCTATATATATATATATATATATATCGAAGTATACACTTCTATCTGAGGATTGCAGGATTCATGAACTTGAAGTAATAGATTTCATTACTTTGTATTTGAAGTAATTTATATATATATATATATATATATATATATATATATATATATATATATATATATATATATATATATATATATATATATAGTGGAACGGAACATTTTATGAGACGTTTGGGAATTGAGCTTACATAAATGAACGTGATTAAACTTTAAAAGCCAAATGTCAGAGGACCCGACCACAGGGTACATCAGAAAACAAAGTCTTAAAGAAGAATAACACATACAAAATTTGTCTGAATTTCTGTTTGTGTTATGCTATATTTAGTAACAGAGCTAAAATGGCGACCAGGGCTATCCATCTATACATGTACGGCTCGCTTCCACTTTCACTTGCATTTTATCGCGCACACTTTTACCCGAGCTGGACACT
>LD355409.1:0-23236 GCA_001465055.1 Ptychodera flava | reverse complement strand
TTCTGAGATACCTGCGTCCACAGCATACGGCCCACTGTATGCAACAACAGAGGCCGCGTCATCACATTAGTACTTTGGGCCAAAGGCCCAAAGGACTAAAAAGTGGCCACCCACTTAAAATCTGTGATTGGTTAGATTTTCTCTTTCCATGGCAACTGTGGCAAAATTGGAACAGGTGACAGTATACCTTTGACTCCAAGGCACGAACTTCCTTGAAGGTATGCAGTGGACAACAATTCACTACTTTACAAAAATAATTCTGATGTCTACTGGCATTTATGGCTAATTAGTATGACCGAATGGCTGGTGAGGCCCTGTTTATTAGAAACAAATCTATTTATATTCATGGCAGTCAACCATCCAGGTGTTTAACAGCTGTGTGTGTGGTCCTGGCACACATGATATAAGGATATATGGGCTTTCTGAATAGCCTTGAAAATTTGGCTGATTGTGTTGTCTTGTTTTGAGCCATTCATTATTGATTTTGTAATTTAACTTTCATCAATAAAGATTTTATCTGGGAAGGGATCACTTGGCCGGGGATCACTTGGCTTTATTCCAGACTATTTCATCATCTTGTATACACTATTACATGAAATATGGAAAAGTCAGAGGTTTGATAAAGAGCATATTGTTGGCTGCTCATGGTCGAGTTCAGAATTGTCACTGAATTTAAAAATCACTGACATGGATGAACTCTGTATTTGTCAAATCACAGAAGCACGGAGAACTAACAGGGGTAATACACCTAACGTCAGGTAGTAAGCCAGAGTGTAGAGTGTCCATAGGCACACTTGCAGTTGATATCGGGGTAACTTCAAAATCCATAATAGCCGAAACTTTTGAAACATTTTGTCCTGTTTTTAAAATCAACTTTCCGGTTCTACTCTCCAAAACCGTGTTGAAATGCTGGATATTCAGATTGTCAACAAAGTCTGTAGGTGTGCACTGTGACAATGTTATTGTTGACAACTGAATCTCAG
This sequence comes from Ptychodera flava, assembly GCA_001465055.1. NCBI lineage: Eukaryota > Metazoa > Hemichordata > Enteropneusta > Ptychoderidae > Ptychodera > Ptychodera flava. The sequence continues at coordinate 22,253 of LD355409.1, read as the reverse complement.
CCCAGTATCATTGTGACAGTAACATTACGTATTGTGTACAATATGCTTATTTGGAAGGCTACCACTTTATCTTCAACATACTACAGACAGAAGAACGTTCACTTGTTTAACAGAACAAAAACAATGAAAATATCATCAAAATATACAGATACATACATTATCCTTGTAAATGTTCAATAAAGTATGATTTGACAGAAAAGAGAAATACCGAGTAATTCAACAGCCAGCTGTCAAAATCATGATATGAGATGAAAAAATAGTTTGGCTAAAGAGCCGCCTCTTGATATTACGCCAAAAAAGCGCTGAAAAATTTTCAAATAATTTTGATGATTGTCACTTATTGTTAAACGTATCTGACAGGTTTATTCAAAACTGAAACAATTATGATCTATGTTTGTTTCATATTATCGCTTTGGAACATATGTAAATATACTGGATGCCAAAATATGCACAACTTCCTGGTCATTGCCCCAACCATCCTATCATCGATTGAATCCTGGAAACTTTGTCCATCACTGAATATTTACAACTGACAGGAGGAATGGGCTGAATGAAAAGCCAATCCTTTTACCAAATATGGCCAAGAAATGCTCTCTTGTTTCAGTGTATGTTGACGGTAAATTCACACTTTTCTCTGACATTATTGTCACAAATGTACAACTTCATACATCCCTCTGTGATCAACACTGATATATATCCTAGTGTGATCAACATTTGCAGCATTTCTCATAAAATTTTGTGCAGCCGTTCTCAATGTATGTTTTTGTAAAATCAGTAATTATGTAAATTAGCAAAAATTACGCAAGCTACACCAACTAAATCTAATCACACCTTGCCTTTTCCACACAGAATCTAGGTACCAAGTTTGATTCGACTGAATCAGCTGATCTTGAGATACCATGCAAACAGATACTGTGTTCACACTAGGTAAAATTAGAAATGTTTCAGCTACACTACATGTGATTTGCAAACATGGAAGATTAATAGTTTGAGACGCCTGTGTCCACACGCACAAAGGTAAGTCTTTGTTTAGGTGTTTTAGACATTTAAATGCGCCCTCTCCAGTTCAAAAGGTGTAGTAAAATAAGAGAACATGGCTCCACACATTGGCTATTACATTACGTTCGGAGTTGGGTGTTTTAATATTTTGTGGTATGGTCTGATAGTGTACAGATATTGGTACGATATTAGCTCCCCTGTGTGAGCACATGAGCCTAAAAATGATGTGCCCAAATATTCATCTTTCATGCTTTCATCAGACCATAATTATGATCATGGGTTTGACCAACAAAAGTCTGGCCTTGGTATGTGTACAGTATTTTGATTTCTTCTGACCAAATTGCAGGATTTATTCGACAACTTGTAGGAAAACTGCGTGTTCTCTCGCCAACATCAGAGGGCAATAAAAGTTGAATGAAAACTCCTCATAACTGACAAAAGTACAAGATTTTAGTTCACTCTTTCTACATTTGCAGTGTGTTCTGCTTGAATACTGTAAATATGGCAGCACATAGCCTGACGGAGATTGAGAGACTGCATTCACTACAAATCCAATAGTATACTTTCTTATGACCCGACATACTTATTCAAATGATAGCAAACACTATTCATTACTGACAGAAACTGCTGTCAAAACCACATACTGGTTGTCAACAGATAGATTTCTATGTCTTAATACTGTAAACAAATGGTCTGTGAGTCAGTGAACAAATACCAGGAGTCATTCAATTCAGGGCTCTCTCTGCTTATTTTGCTAATCAGACACAAGTGACTGAATAGAGAAATGTAAAAGCACGCTGATGTCGCAGTTTCTAGAGAACTGGAGTAAGAGGTATTGAGTGGAAACATGTATGTATGTAATGTTTACACAAAAGAAACACCATGACAGCTGCACTATGCATGGTGACGATGATAACACACAATTCAACAGAGATGACGGCATGTTGTCTAGGATTCTCTAGATTTTAAGGTTGTTGTACCGGATGTGGATATTTATAAAAAATATTGGGTAATCAAAATAAGTCTTATATTGGGAAACCGAAAACCAAGCATTGTGATATGGCTTCATCTTTTCTAAAAAGTTAAACTGATCAAAAAGCACAAAATATCAAACCATGGCCATACAGATTCTTAAATACTGGAAGTCTGTCTCCATGATAATGGAGATGATCTGATTCAGATGGGTTTTAACCCTTTCACCAAGATGGTTCGGCCCAAACCCGTTGTCACCAAATGGTGGAGTGTGAACCTGTTCACAGGGAATTGGGGACGAACAGGTTACTGCTCTTCATGCACGAGATAAGATCCCTGTACATATTTTACTTACCAATTTCAAAGCTTCATCTGCAAAGTTAGATGATACGGCTAAAATTTCATTTGTGGAATTAAATTTTGCATCTGTGACGGGCGTTGTGAGGTTCATTATTCTTTTTAATGGTTCCGGGTTCGCTGTCCGCAGACAGGAACTGTCATAGATGTTGACCACTCCACTCTGAGACCTGAAGCAAAACCAAAATAAAACACAAATGTGCCGACAGTCAGAATTGGAAAACACATCTGTCTTTGACAATGACATGAGTCAGAGGATGTTTGCACACTTTTCAATTTATTTGACTGACTGACTGAATGATACAAGGAAACGAAAAAAAATGTTTTTCCCACAAGATTAGAAAACTCATTACCACATTGTATCACATGATTAAAATTAAAAACAATAATGTGGTGAGTCAGCTGGACTATGCATATGGGATTCAGCAAGTTTCAGTGTTGTATTCATGAATACTAATTATCTAATTTGAATAAAAATGTGAGTCATGCAGAATTGTGTTGTATTTTTATCTCTGCATCTCTACTTATTATTGGTGTCCATCTAAAGTGGATGCACATGCTTGCATGTGGGTGTGTTTGGAGTCCTTTTTCATGCATGCTTATTTCATTCAAGACTAACACAAACATAGTATAATTTGGCTGACTATGCCCGGGACCTATGCACATTAATTTGTTTCACAATATAAAAACTACTACAGTTTCCATTTTGTTACATATTTTTTCACATCTTGAACAATTACACACAAGCCTACAATAATTTGTTTAATATTTGAAACAAACACAGCACAAATATCAACATTGGTATATATGGATGTCAATTTGTGGTATTTAAGTAATAATGCACACCCAGCTATATACCACGAGATTTTGAACAGTTCATTAACTATATGCACGGGTGATAGCGAGTGCATACATGAAGTAAACTGGTCAAAACCGAGTGGTACGCCGTTGCTGGGTGTGATTTTTTGCTATTATATCATAACAGTATATTGAAATTTTGGAATGGAACTTCAAAAAAGGATTGTTGCTCTTGCAGAAAGCTCGAATGTGCCAACCGTGGTATATTGCGAATATACCACGGTTGTTTTCACGTCTTGACCAATCAGATAGCTGCATTTGTGCCATCAATATACTGGTATGATATGATATTCAATACAATATGGCTGTCTGATGGCAACTTTGTCACGAAACTTACTATTGAGCCATTGTGCTGACTTGGCTAAACAGATTCAAACCTGGAACAAGTACTGCTCATTATATTACCATGCCCTGCCTGTCGCATGTTTTTGATTGGTCGAGCTGAACCATGTGACTGACTGACCACAAATACACAGTAATGGTTCGTTTACATGCCCGTGAATGAATATGAATAACAAGATTAACAGCTCAAAGTATCGTAACTTTACAGCTGAAACGTAAATCATAATTGATCACATAAAATAAAATGGAGCACTTGTGGGCCAAGTTTAGATACTTTTTTCTGAAAACATCTCCAGATTTGCAAAATTTTTACAGCGTGCATGACAGTGCGTCACGTATTGCTCAGTTCTGGGGCCCAGTTGTCGTTCGCTTGGGAAATTTTCAACAAATTTTGACTGTTTTCTTGGGTTCATTGATAATATAATGGAAATAACAGACTCCGCCCTGACCATTTACGTTTATTTTTGGGCGCGGGTTCAAGGAAAGCCAAAATTAACGGGCTTGGCAAGCCTCGCCTGTTAATTTTAGGCTTTCCTCTCGCCCTTGCCCATAAATAACATTAATGGTCAGCGCGCCGCCCGTTATTTCTATAATAACACGCATATGAATACCAATTTGTTCTGCCAGTAGCCATTTCATTACAAAATGTCTTTGTGTATGGAACAATATTAATTTTGTTTAAACGTGTTACAAGTCTAACGGGTTATTATGCCTTACATTCGCATATAAATTTACATCTCAATTTGATTTCAAACATGGCTGCTTGGCAGCCATTTTGTCTAAACAGTATTTTTGTCCAGAGTCATTACTCAGACATGCCTAAACCAATATTGTATGAGTAGAGGGTGTAATTGATAGATGTGAAAGTTTTGCAGTAGGAACCTGCATGGAAGATTTCAATTCCATGTGCCTTTCAGGTTCATTCACCGTGACCACATTTTTTCAAATATTACCGTAATGACTAAATATTGGTCGTGACTTTTGTCAGCCACAATGGCTTGTATCCGCTTTAGTCCGGGTTCTTTTCTGGTAACATACACAGTGTACCCTGAACTATTCATAGCAGCTACATGGAACCATTCATTTACATATGCCCAGAGACTCAATCCTTGACATTTGCAATGAAAAGTGAATAAGCAAAAAACAACTGTGCAAGCATAGCCATTTTTGGCAACTTTGTCCGTTTCATTTGTCATGAAAAAGAGGATATCACTAATCATTGATGTTTAAGACTGAAAAACAGGAAACAAAACCTGTTTCCTTGAATTTCAATAATGTTAAAGTTTAAACTAAAGTCTGCTTTTATCAGGGTCTAACAAATGTCATTTATTTGGTCAGTGTAGAGAGTCTTGCCAGCCCTGAATGCCAAGGTCAGGCTAGACTTGCTGTGTCCTACTCTGGTACTCCCTTGACAATGGCAGAAATAACTTATGCATCAGAGTAGTAAGTATGCGCCTTGAAATCATTGAATAAACAACGTTGCAACATTTTCTAAAACTCACCTTTAGTAATTGATTAGATTGCTTATCTCATCATACCCACACAGAAATGGACAATGAGATATCTGATTTTACTGCACAGAAATGGACGATGTGCCATCTGATGTTACCACACAGAAATGGACAATGTGGTATCTGATGTTACTGTACAAAAATGGACGCTTTGCTATCTGATGTTACTGCATAAAAATGGATGATGTGCTATCTGATATTACTGCACGGAAATGGACGATGTGCTATCTGATGTTACTGCACTGAAGTGGACGATGTGCTATCTGATGTTACTGCACGGAAATGGACGATGTGCTATCTGATGTTACTGCACAGAAATAGATAACAAGCTATCTTGTGTTACTACTCTTGAAAGACAAAGATATCTTCTGCAGACAATGTGATCACTTTTGTTTCATTTTGGAGCAAGTGCATTGTAACTTTCACACCAGAATATTCTGATGTTCAGCTGACAGAAATCTGCCTTTCCTTGGCTCTTATATCGCAAGACACAGATGAGCTAATGAGACTTTTACAGAGACCTCCTATTATACTTAGAATTAACATAAACAATTTCATCTGAATGACAGAGTAAGGAAAATATTCTCAAAGGAAAAGTATTCCCTTTCCTCCTAAGGGGTCCGGTTTACAACTGCAAAGTTAGTGTATTGTGGGACAATGTGAAATAAACTTGAAAGATTAAGCTATCTCCCTTGAGTTCTACTTGATAATTCACCCACGCATTGCTTATTAGTCGTCTAAATAGCGATGTTTGTCCTTGAAATATCAAACTTGTCCTTAGTAATTTTTTGCTAACTTCTATAATTGGTAATGTTATTCAATGAGTGTTGGCAAGTTTATGAATGAGATCTTCTTTGGCCAAAAAAGAGACCACATTTGGGAAATCACATCACTCTGATCTGATAGTTTTTAACTCGGTCATTTCTGTGGTACTTGCACTGAAAGCCTGCATTTCCCTTGCACCGCAGTGCACCGATACCATATTGTATGCTACAAACTTTCAGGTTCTTCAGAATCAGAAACCCACACCTAATATTTGGCAGTTGCACAACCAGTATCAAATTTCAGAAACACATTTTCATCAGAATTCTTCCATTGACTACTCTCGTCTGAAAGTTAATTGTCGGTGAGAGAAAAATTTGGCGGTTCTTTTATCAAATCCGGTATTAAAAACTGCACAGGGAAGTTCTAGTCAACCAGAAATAACTCACCCGCATGCCACATACTGTTCATGCCTAGCAACAGCTATACTTGTTCCTTTTATACAGCCCTCATCTGTGAACTTGTTCAAGCACTTGTGAGACCTCATGTCCCATACATACACATCTCCATCATCTGGAATTAGAAGAATGGTGCAGTTTGTAGCACAGTTTGACAAACATAGTCTATGCGATAAAAGTATTTTTTCTCATTATGAAGGTCCAAAATTTGATTTCGTTTTGGTGACAGAATTCATCCCTGGGAGCTTTTAAAGGGGAAGTTCACCAAGGATGATTTTTACATATGTGCTAGCTTTGTGGTCACTTACCCCGGAAAAGCTATTTTCGCCATTTCTAACTTGCAAGATTTTTTACAAAAAACGATAGAAATAGTACAGGAATTGCCCATGTAATTTAAATCATGGGAAAAAGCGCCAAGCTTGGAGCTTGCATGATGTGATATGGAAGGGACCATTTTCCCATGGGTATGGCATTGTCCACTCACCCATGCTTAAACCAGGCTGTGCGTATTTACATAACTTTTGTTTATACTGAGTATCCTTGCATAAACAATGAATCACTTATAATAAACTGTCCACTGTCAGATTTTTGTGTTGCTGTTTACTACTGTGTTACTGTGAGTGGACAATGTGGGGGCCATACCCGTCCGAAGATGGTCCCTTCCATATCACATGATGCAAGCTCCAAGTTTGGAGCTTTTTTCCCATGATTCAAATTACATGGGCAACTTCCTGTACTATTTTATCGTTTCTTGTAAAAAATCCTGCGAGTTATAAATGGTGAAAATAGTTTTTCCTGGGTAAATGACCACAGAGCTACCACATATGTAAAAATCATCCTTGGTGAACTTCCCCTTTAAGACACACAGGCTGGTCTAAAGTATGTAGTCTTATTGCCAAGCTAACAGTGAGAAATTGTTCGCATCATACTATTTTTGTGTAAGTTGAAAATTGCACACATTGGCAGTTACTATGAATTTGAAATAGTACAATTAAAGCTTATAGTAATTAACTAAGTGTATGTTTCAAAATCATGCCCTGTAACCTTGGTTTTAACTTTTAATGGTAAAAGAATAAAACGCAAGTTTCCTTATAAAAACTTTAGCATGGGCTCATTTTGAATACGTAGTATCTCATTTTCCTCATTTGCAGTATATTCTACAAGTCTATACATAGTCTTGCACACATTAATCCCTTCTCTGTTTTTTGTGCATCGACTTCTGCCGACATAAGGTCTCACACAGAAAAAAATCATGTGACTACCTGTCCAATCCCGCTGAAAGAAATGAAAAAATTCATGATCCAAACAAGAGGGCGCCATTTTTATCATGACTGATTACATAAATGAACAGCGTTTGAAGTCTACTGTATGGAAGAACTTACCGCCATGTGCATAGATTTTGCTTCCATCATCAGAAAATGCAACCTTCTCGACACTTCCATTCATTTTCAAGGATGACATCCATTCTTTCGTCTGTGCAAATTCGAAGCAAACAACAAAAACTTATGTAATACATTTATATGTATTTCTATAGAAAGCTTGACAGATGTGCTATCAGTTGTGTTGATGCTATCAGGTGTGTTGATTCATACAGTAACACTTTTGATATCGATAATGTCAGCTAATACTGCAATATTTCTTTGCTTTTTGTAACTATGATTTAATCTCAGAGATTTCTATATTTCTATAAAATATCTCCATAAAGGATGTCAGCTTGTTAGCAAGTTTTTGAAAATTGTTCAAAGGATACTTGTACTATGTACGGATAATCTTACTGAATCTTGTCAAAACAACTGATCAGCTTGCTCTGCACTAAAGTCCTGCACTGTCCTATTTTCACAAAGTGGAAAAGCAAATGGTTGTACACAGAGACATCTATCGAAAGTGTTTGTGAAAAGAGGGGGTCTGTATGCAGTTTCTTGGTGGGCAGGCGGGTTGGTAATTTTTGTCTTCATCAACTGGGAGTTACCTTGGCTGAGACGATGTACAAGTAACCATAGCTACCGAGGAATACCAGGTATTTACCATCTGGAGATACTTGGAATCTGGGCAACTTCTTTTCTTCAATTCCTGTTGGTGAGAAAATGTGGTGGCTGATGAAATACACTGCGCAGCCCTCTAGTGGGTACTTGATTTCATAATCCAGTGACTGACTTATATATACTTAATTCCCTTGGCTGATATCAGTGAATCTCTCAAAATAAAATTGTTTGTAGTGTATTGCTGGAGTCTCATTTTACTGTAATTTTTTCATGAAGGTAATAGCGAGTGGAGGGTTTCATGGCAAATATTTGTCACTGTGTAAGGCAAAGAATGAAATGCCGACACAACGAATACTTTATCAAACTATTGATAAAGACAAATTGATGCGACAGAAATTCTGTATACACTAACAAACAAAGGCAGCAGTGTTAGGGCAATAAATGACTGTTTTCTATTGCTGTTATTGGTCTAGAATGAGTTACAATGCGCCGAAAAATTGAGGTCGCAGCTGACGTTGGAGGTTGCATGAGCAAGATAATATTGTGATATTTTACAGTCTAGAGTGTGACTGGAGGATACAGATTGTACACTGGAATTCCCTCACCCTTGACATCACCGATTTTTTTTTCATACAAACACAATTTCTGCTTGCATATACTATCAGGCTAACTTGATGGTCGTCTGAATATTTTTTCTGATTTTCATAATAGATGTGATCAATCTGCCCAAAAGGCTAGATTGACAGGCCACTTACTCAAAAAAGTATTCTGAGATGCAGAAAAATTGTACAGATCATCTTTACTGCAACAGATCTGACAGAAATACATTTCTACAAATCCCTAAATTGACTAAAAAGTTCAGAAATGTCATCAGTAAGAGGGCGCTCCGGTCCTCATAAACTACAATAGTGTTGATTGCGATTTCAGGTTTATTACTAATTAAAGCAGCATGCACGCAACTTTCAGACAACGCTGCCTAAAATTCGGACAAACTTTGTTGTTGCAGCTTGTAGTCTGAGCCATAAAATACCAAGAACTAGCGTGACTTTTAGTAACCATTGTAACGCTAATTTTTGTCGTTCATGCGGAAAATGCAGACAAATATTTATTTATGCATATTAATTGAAGAGAACAGTGACGTCATTTGCGATCAGTGCTATTTACCGATAAGATCTGACATCCTCGTCACTTTGCCAGCAATCATGTCGTAAACGTGGAAGAACTTTTTGCGTGAAGACATGATGACCTGCTCCCCATCAGCACTGAAATGTGCTGTGTAAATTGGGAAATTTTCCATAAAAACTGTCTGTATTTTGGGATTTGTGCGGCCATCAACCTGTGAAATAAAATATGAAATGTACAGTACATGTCGGAGTTTGTAGCATAGCTCACTGTTACGGTTATAATGGTAAAATTAGTAAGATCCTTTACGGGACAGGTGCCTTCCACTGTGTACTGAATATGGTTACTTGTCTTGCATAGCAGCTAGACAAAATTTCCGCTCAGGCACATGATCCTGTGACTACAGATGAACAGTTCAACATGCTCATTTTGCAATAGACATGGACACATGTTATGTCTGCAGCTGAACTCCCACCAACATCCAAGCTGTACTCTCAACTGGATGTCACAGGATATTTACGGTACAAAATACACAAACATCCCACACAGAGAAACAGTAAGTCTTGGATTCATGTAAACGATATACAGAACTCTGGAGTGGCACTTTCTATGAAGTGAGTGACGAATATCTGTGAAGTAACTGCGATTTCTGTGAAGTAACTGGCCTCTGTGAAGGAACTCATTTCAGAGAAGTAACTGACTGAATTCAGAGAAGTTACTGAGCAAAGGATTAAACAATAAAGCATTCAAACTTCTGCTTACCTGAAACAAGTTCAGTAATTGATCATAGCCAGCTGTAAGAATGACCTGTGCCCCAGGATGGAACTCTACATTGCACAGTTTGCCCTACAAACACAGGTAGAAAAATTACAATTGAGCATAATGACATCAAAAATGGTGGGGCAATCTTAGAAGATTACGTTGCAGGTTCAGAATTGACGGTACTGTTTTACAATGGATCATTTCCTATCTAAGTGACAGGACAATGAGGGTGTGTGTTGGGTCAGTGGTGTCAACAGCACAGTCGCTTGACTGTGGTGTTCCTCAGGGATCTGTCATTGGACCTGTGCTTTTTAGTTTGTATACAGCACCCCTTGAGGACATCATAGAAAAGCATGGTTTAGAATCCATGTTCTATGCTGACGACTCCCAACTGTACATTACTTGCTCTCGTGTCTCCACACCGACAGCTAAAATTGAGAACTGTATCGAAGAAATCAGACAGTGGATGTGTGCCAACTTGTTGGCACTGAATGATGGCAAGACTGAGGTGATTAGATTCTCGTCGAAATTTAGTGATGGAGGCCCACCACGTGCTTGTAGTCTGCGGGTTGGGGGAGTTAGCATTCATTCATCCCCTGTAGTTTGTGATCTTGGTGTTACACTTGATGCAACAGCATCTATGTCAGCTCATATCACAAATTTATGTAAGTCTGCTTCATTTGCTTTATGGAAAATTGGAAAAATCCGTAATCTTCTTGATAGAAGTTCTGCAGAAAAATTAGTACATGCGTTTGTCACATCAAGACTTGATTACTGTAATAGTTTAATGTTTGGCCTTCCGAATTATCAAATCAGGAAGTTACAACTTATACAAAATTCAGCTGCACGTCTTGTATTTAAAATAAAGAAAGCAGATTCTATTCAACCAGTACTACGTAGTTTACACTGGCTACCTATTTATAAGCGAACAGAGTTTAAAATTTTATGCTTAACGTTCAAGGTTTTAAACGACACGGCCCCGAGATACATAAAAGAGCTCATACGGGTTCGTAATCTGGGGCGATCTCTTCGGTCGACTGCTGATGGTGCAGCGATCAGTTTACACCAGCCGATCGCTAACACTGTGTTTTACGGAGATCGGTCTTTTTCTGTTTGTGCTCCGCGGCTGTGGAACAGGCTACCATCAAAACTCCGGTGTGTTGATAATTTTAACGTTTTTAAGTCTCATTTAAAAACTTACCTTTTTAAAGAGAGTTACTTGTGTGCTTTTTAACCATTTTCATTGCTCTATTTTTTATAACTGAAATGTAATGCGCCTTGAGATGTCTTTTACATGGAAGGCGTTTTTAAAGCAAGAAATATTATTATTATTTATTATTATTAGAAAACTGGATGTTTGTCTTGGCAAACTAGTAGTTCAGAGGTGAACTAAACATTTTTGTTGGTGAAAGAGTGGTCACCTGCAACCTCTAGAGGGCGCCATGACATCGACCCATGGCCATGACGAAAGTCTCACCATAGCTAGCATTATACACCAGGCAAAAAGATAATAGGTTTGTTTCTCATCCTTAATCTATTTCAAGTGGATTTTTTATTTACTTTTTTGGGTTCATAAGACACCAGAAGTAAGTTGTGAATGAAACTCCAAAATTTTATTGAACAAATTTTGTTGGATAAAACACACATATTTTGTTGGATAAAACACACATATTTTGTTGGATAAAAACTAATTTCCTCAGGTAAAAAAAAATTTTGTTCTGTGCGTCAAAATTAAGCTCTGTACATAAGATCAAACTATCGACATAAAAACAACAAACAGATGTGTTTGCATGCAATTGTAATTCTGACCTCTGACACGACAACAATGATAACTGTCAAAAACTGAACAATTAATGTGTGCATGTAATCCTACAGATGATAAATCTTATATTTGCTGTCATAGGCAGCACCTTGTCATTTTAACCCTTTGAGTGCTGTAATTTTTCCCGCCGAAAGTTTAGTGCAACATTTTACCAATCTTTTAAATTTTTTCTGCAATTCTTTTGATAATTTTGGACCAAATGGATATCACATTTCATGGGGTACTGGTTTTTATCAAAATTATGTCCAAAATCTGATAAAAAAATTAACTGGGGTATATTTTGTAAAAGGTGACAAAAAATTGACTTTGGCACTCAAAGGGTTAACAATGAAAGTTTGTCAAGTGGACATGAAAAAGAAATTTGATGCTGCCAGTCTATATTGATGTGTGCGAGGAAGAGAAACAAAACCTATTCTTTGTTATGGCCTTACATACCTGAGTAGGATTTTCTTTGTTGGCATTTGTGCATTTTTTAATCTCTAATACCTCTTTTGCTAGTTTTTCTGAAGTTGTCAGGTAATCTCCAGTACTTGTTAACAGTTCTCTGTCTTCTTCGTCTCCACTCTGCTCATCTGATAAAATTCAAGAATAAGTTTTAGAGGGGAACTGACAAGATAAGTATGTGAGTGTGATCTTCAAAGACACTTATGAACTTTCACCATCCTGATCCAAGGTCAAATCCATGATCAGAGTATTACAAGTAAATGGAAAATCCGTCTAAAGAGAGTTGACTAGCCGACTGCGAAATGTTAGTGAGATACACTTTTCCACACACTGTCTGAACAGGCACACTCGGTGAGGATTGCAATAACTGTTCACATACCTTCCTCTCTTTCTGACTTGAGTTTTGCCCATGATGGAGTACCTCCTACAGTTTTTTCGAACCTATGAAATGCATGGTGATAGAGATAACACAATATATCACATAAAAAATGAAAAATTTTTCTCATGCATATTGTAAGTCATAGTGTGTTTTCCTCGTGCCAAGTTTCAAAGAATTAAATCAGCAAAGTATGCCAGATTAACATCTCTTGACATGAAAAATTTATAACAAAATGGCCTCTTACCAGCCATATTGCATTATATCCGAAAATAATTTGGCATGCAGAAGTGTGTGTCCTTGTGCCAATTTTGAATGACATTGGTCAAGATACACCTACATGCCTTCAGACATGAAGAAAATGGAAACAAAGGGGCTGCAAGATGGCCATTTTGGATTATACAGCAAAATCAATTGACAAGAACATATATACCATAGTGTATTATCATTGTACCAAGTTTAAAAAAAATCAGCCCTGGCATATGTGGGATATCTGCGTGGACACACACACGAACGGATCGACGCACACATGCATGGAGTCCAATCTAAAAGTCCCCCTGGATGACAAACAAACTTACTGTGATTTCAACCGTTGGTGTAACTTTGGACCACTGAGAGTTAGTTCATTTTTTTTCCTTATGTCTTGGTGTTTTCGTCCTGTGACCTTGACTGTCACTTCGTCATCGTCTTCATCTACCCATGCTGGCTTCTTCTCTTTCTGCAACTTCTGCAAAGCTTCAGACTTCGATGTGGTCGTTGTATCCTATTGTTGAGAGATATATCACTACAGATAAGCTGAAATGCTTCACAAAATTTTGTGATGTAAATTATGATTTGCATTATTCTTTTTTTTAATTATAAATCCGCCATTTACAGTTTTGGGGAGGCTAAAAGGTTCATGGTGTCTAAAATGTCTTAACACAGTAATTTGCATCCATGTCACAAGTAAAAACATGGAATGAGCTCGTAATTGGGGCAAAGTGGGTTTGGTATGATGTGTAATTAGAGTGAAGTGGCGCAGGATGAGCTTGAACTTATGGCGAGGTGGTTTTGGTATGAAATGTTTTTAGGACGAAGTTGTGTGGGGCGCAATGGTCTTTAGGTGAAGTGTCTCGACAGGGTCAAGACGCATCGCACAAGACATTATATAATTGACCTGCGCGTAATAGTGTGGCAGTTATGACATGCTCTCTTCCTATCACTGGTGCATTGTGCAGAATTGTGCAATGTCATTATCTTGAAATGTGTAAACTTTAATTACTTAGTGATATATATAGGTGATGAAAACTTCGAAGGCAGTGGCTGGTTATTTTCAGCTTTGCCAGTGGCAGTTGGCGATAGTTTAGAGTAAAGTGGCATTGTTTTTCCAGCAATGTGACTCTTCGGGTGAAGGTGTTTTGGTATGTGATTGTTTTGATGCCATTGCATGGGACGAGAAAGCTGCAAAATTGTAGCCCTAAGGTGAGGGGGTCGATGAGTTTTGGTTTTTGCAACCTCGCCCACCAGTAGAGCTACAATGCTGAATGCCCTGTAGTGTTCAAAATAAGCGCGCCGCATTTTGATGTGAAATCCCGAATATTTACTGTATTTGCTCGTACTGATTTATCACTACTGAAGATTAAACACTTTACACAAACCTTGTCGTTTACGGGGTTTGGTATTTGTTCAAACACACCAATCGCATCTCTGGGAGCCGCCAATAAAGGAAGTTAGTTATGGCGGCTCCCAGAAATGTTTTGGAACACAATTGACATGTTTGAACAAATACCAACCCCATAAATGACAAGGTTTGTGTAGTATAGTGTTTAATCTTCAGTAGTGACAAATCAGTACGACCAAATGCAGTCAATATTCGGAATGTCACACCAAATGACGCGCCATTTGCAGCACACTTATTTTGAATGCTACAGGGCCTTTGGCATTGTAGCTCTACTGGTGAGCGAGGTCTCAAAAACCAAAAGTCACCGACTGCCTCACCATAGAGCTACAATTTTGCAGCTAGGGACAAGATTGTGTGGTGTTGATGTGGTTTTGGTGCTAAGTGTCTGGGAACCGTCTCGACCACCTCCCCACATTGGAACGATGGAATGCAATACCTAACCACTATCATAACACTGCTGCGATCCCTAGCTGCAAGATTGTAGCTCTAAGGTGAGGTGGTCGGTGAGTTTTGGTTTTTGCGACCTCGCTCACCAGTAGAGCTACAATACTGAAGGCCCTGTAGCGTTCAAAATAAGCACACCGCACATGGCGCAGCATTTTGATGTGAAATCCCACATATTTACTGCATTTGGTCGTACCGATTTATCACTACTGAAGATTAAAGACTATACCGCACTAACCTTGTCGTTTATGGAGTTTGATACTTGTTCAAGCACGTCGATCGCATTCCATAAATATTGGGCGTGTTTCTGGGAGCCGCCACAGTTACCAGAAGTTATATGGCAGCTCCCAGAAATGTTTTTGGAAAGTGATCGACGATTGAACATAAAAAGGTTAGCATAGTATAGTATTTAATTTTCAGTAGTGATAAATCGGTACGACCATGGATATACAAAAATAGAATTTTTTGTACATCCACGGTACGACCAAATGCAGTAAATATGTGGGATTTTACATCAAAATGCTACGTCATGTGCGGTGCTTTAATTTTGAAAGCTACAGGGCCTTCGGCATTGTAACTCTACTGGTGAGCGAAGTCGCAAAAACCAAAAACTCACCGACCGCCTCACTGTAGAGCTACAATTTTGCAGCTACTGCGATCCGTAGCCCTACCACTTCCTTGGTTGTGTCATCATATTGGGCCTTGGGGAGGGGTGCACAGAACCAACCATGGACAGAACACAACCGAGGGAGCAAGGCAACGGATTGCAGCGAACGGTCCCCAGCGAACATGTACAACAGAACTTTCCTCAATCCATGATTAATATTGCTATGTCAAGGACTTGACCAAATGTTTCACCTTGTCTTCCTTCGAGGTTTCTACCAACCGTTCCACAGCTGTTCGTTCGTTGCCGAGTACAAGTTTATCCAGCAGGTCTTCGGATTCTGCCCTCTCTGACTGGTCGCCGAGAGGTCGAACGTGTTTTCCAGATCGGTGCTTCGTCGTTCTCTTTTGCCCTGTCCCATGCTTGTCCTGATTTTCCAGTGACCTTTTAAATGATCGCCGTAACATGTTTGTTTACTCACAATCTGCTTGCCCAAACGTTGTTTATTGTATCTCTGCTAGCTGATGTACGTCAAGTAGCTCAGTTTTCATGTTTGAAACATGTGGACATAATACTTCTTCCGGGTTCCTGCAGACTTCTCGCGAAATCTCGAAAACTCTCGTGACCCGAACTTACTGTTTCAAGGATTTTTTTTGTAACTTTTCCGTCTGGGATTGCTCTTCACAAGGAGAGTTCAAATTATTAAATTAGAAGAAAATAAATTAAATTACCCTATGATCAGACTTTACTCAACATCATAATGCCAATTTTGACCATGTGACCAGTGGCCTCACCCTTCCGTGCAGTGAAAGTGTGGAGGTAGAGAGATTGACGTGAGTTGAGTCCGAAAAGATTCTCACTTTTACACCCTTTAGAGTGCCTGTGCTGTCTGTATATGATTTACATTTCTATATCATCGTCAGCTTTTCTGAATTTTAACCATTAATAGTACTTCCGGGTTTGCATTGTATTATAAAATGCCACGTGACAACCGGCTTCTTTCTTTACTCGCTTTGTCAGCACATGGTTTGCACCCTCCTGACGGTCCTCGCAGCATTCACAGACGCCATGTCGAAAAGAAACCTGGCCGAGCGTTCCTTCATCATGATCAAGCCTGATGGCGTCCAACGCGGTATCATCGGCGAGGTCATCAAGCGATTTGAACAGAAGGGATTCAAACTTGTCGCCATGAAGTTCATGCAGGTGAAGAATATTGTCCGAAAAGGACAAAAGTTCAATGACCTTCGTCTCTGAGCTTTCTACATATAACGGTAGTAATTGTACAATTAAGCTGCTAATGGCGTGATACTTTATAAAATGCAGTCCAATATTGATTCAGCCATCACCACAATCTTTAGGAGAATAACTTCACCAAAACACCAGCAATTTGACCCCGTGGTCAAGTCTGCATGGCTTCATTGAAAAAATATGTTATTGTTACAATGTCAAATTTTAAAGGTAGAACGCCCTCAGGGACAGATATTCGGACTCTCAAATTTCTACAGTTCTTTTCTTATCAGCCACTTTTAGGGGCTCGTTTTACATGTAAAGCTCTTGGAGGGAGAAAAACTTTCACTGTGTCAGTTTTTTGAAAATCCAAATTTTATTTTTACCCCATAGAGTTAACACAGGGATGGCAGCCATTTTGAAAAATGTTGAGTAATTTGTTTCACTTGGTCCAAACCTTGTAACCCCTGATTTTTATTGTTGATTTGGTAAGAAAATGGTTGGAAGTTTCATTTAGGAAAGTTCGAGCAAAAGTTTAAGTCTTCAACTTTCGAGGTGCATACTACCATAATTGTGAATTATAAACAGCCCCATTGTTTTGCAAATGGCAGGTTTGAGGTTATACAAAAAGGTGTACTGTAATTAGGTATATATATATATATATATATATATATATATATATATATATATATATATATATATATATATATATATAAATAGCCTAACAGCAAATTCATGCAGAGAGCAGATTATGATTTAATGTACATCACAGTGATGATCACTTAATAGTTTATTTTAACACAGGGTTTTAAGGAATTGTTAGTCCTAACAAAATTGTAAAAAAAATAGTAAATTTATAGTTATGAATATTGTTGTTGAAATTTTAATATTTCTTCCATTATTGTATACTTACAAATGTACCCAACTGCACTTGAATCCTGTTAGTACCCAACTGCACTCGAATCCTGAATAATATCACATTATCAGTATTTACGCCAAATTCACCCACTTGTAGTGCAGATCCTCAGAAATACTGAGTTTATAGTCAGAGCTGTAGCATTGCACAGTAATGTATGGTTAGAGGACTGCCTCAGCAGCGTGTTTATAGGAAGAGGATGGTCACATGTGAGTGTCACGGCAGTGTTCAGGCATTAAAATAACTTGTTTCTTTGTTGCTGCTTCGTGATTTCTTAAATTTCTACCATTACCACGTTTGGTGCGTCAATAGGTCAAGCATCAAACCAACCTTTTAATGCCTTCTAACCATGTATTTTAACAGTGGTAGGGCAACTTGATTTGATCAAAAGAAAGCTAGTATTTTCAGTGGTAAAAGAAAATAATTTTCAGTGCTGTGACACTTAATTAATTAACAATTTATGTAGTCGACTATACTGTTTGGTGAAATGTTAGATATACCTTCTTTGGTATTTATTCTCTTTTTTTTTCAGAAAATGATTGATGTGGTTTTGCTGCTTAGCTGAATTAAGTTTTACTTATAACTTCTTTAGTCCAAGATTTTCACTGAGATGAAACATGAGTGAATCTCCTCATCACATCCTTAGAATTGAAAACTTTATGAAGTTAAATAAAAAATGGAAGGTGACTCTGCAAAAACTCACACACTTAGAAAATTACCATTTATCTTCATTGCCGCCATTTTCCATATATGGGGACCACGTGTTGCAGCGCAGCTGTTTGTTTGGTTTTACAACCGCATGGTTTACATATACATGTATTGTAGCTGATGCAAAGCAGCGAAGTTTTTTTTGTAAATTGAATGCACACTGGTTTTGGATCACTGATCAAGTCAATCCTCTGTTTTGTATGCCCCCGCAGCAAAATATGTGTGTAGCCACTTACTCAAAAAGTTGTCCTTTGCAAGAATGGTTCACCCTTTGCAAGAATGGTTCACATGGTTGCATGTATTGGTATAGAGACAACACAGAAAATTCCCTGAACCAACTCAAAGCGAAAGTCATAAACTGGTATCGATCAGTTGGCACGGTTAGGATGGTGGAGCATGGCCAAAGACAGACATTTGGCAAAATGTACTCTATACTCTTAGAATACTGTTCTCAAAAGTGAAAGACCTTTGTCCAAACTTTGTGCAAGGAAACTTTAAGGTATTCTTCTTCAAAATCAAGAATAAAAACCAGGATTAACATACAAATATTTTAAACAGGGAAACAAATGACATTGAATTTACGTATATTAGAAAGTCAAAATTGCAGCTTTCCCAATGTTTACTGTATTGGATGGGGGATTAGGATTGAATTTCCAATTTTCACAAAAACAAGACCATAAGAAGTTCGTTCTTTTTGTAAGCTTCAAAGTGGGTCCACACAAGCATCATATCTGCAAGGTATTATAGCAATTTATAAAACAGAATTTCTTTCCCCGGGCGCATTCGCGTTACAATGAACACGTCTGCAGTTTCACATGTAGCAGATAAAGTACAAAAAAGTGGAAAAATTACTTTGCATTGTTGAAACTTAAGGTAATATGCACCTCGAAAGTGAAAGACTTAAACTTTTGCTCAAACTTTCCTCAGTGAAACTTTAAACCAGTCTCTTACCAAAGCAAGAATAAAAATCAGGGGTCACCGTGCAAACTTTGGTACTAGAGAGACAAATAACTTGCGATTTCTCGATATTTGAAATTCAAAATGGCCGCCATCCCTGTGTTAACTCTACGGGAAAAAATAAAATTTTCGATTTTCGAAAAACTAAGACGGTGAAAACTTTTCTTTCACCAAGAGCTTCAAAATGAGCCCCCACAAGTGGTATGTCAGAAGAAAATTGATAAAATTAGAAGGCCCGAATATCTGTCCCCGAGGTGCGTTCTACCTTAAAAACATTTCAAAAACATTTATGCAAATTTTTATCAGAGAGAAATTGTCTCAATCGTATGATTGCTCTTTAAAAATGGGATGTCTGACCTCAAATGATGAAGAAAATTGTTTAAAGGTCTTTGCTTGGTTATACAAGAAAATATTGCCAAACTGAAAAATTCTGGAAGAAAGGTATTTATTTGGTTTCCCCAAAAAAACTAAAACTAAAACCTAAGCATGTGGATGGGAAACTCACTTTGGCCTTGCCCAATCACAAGTTTGTTTGAAACTTTCCAAATCCCCATAACACAAAAAAAGATGGCCACCATGGATGGCTGGGTTTAGTGAATGACTGATCTGAGAAAAGCTGTATCCATATCAACAAGAACAAGATCACTTATTCACTTCTTTGGCCCACACAAGTGCTTGTTGAATTGTTTCAACATATTCAGTACTCTTTAACAGAGTGGAATGGAATAGATTGATATCAGCCAATGAAAAGGAAACCGTGATTGTGACAGTAATGTTCAAGAAAAACAGTTTTCACATATTTTAATAATTTGTATTCTAGGCTGATGAAGCACTTCTCAAGAAGCATTACGCAGATTTGTCCGAGAAGCCATTTTTCGCAGGGCTTGTCAAGCATGTCTCATCAGGACCAGTTTGTCCCATGGTAGGTAATCAAATGGAAAAATTTATAAATTTCATGGATTTTCAACCTTTCCTACCCATGTGAAGAATTTTAAAATGATAACTAAACTGTCATTCAAATGTTCATTCAATGTTCAGATTTGTCACTTGGTGTACTGTTAAATACTCATTTAATGTTCATATACTGGACAAATGTTCATTCAATGATCATTTACTGGTCAAATGTTCATTCAGTGTTCATATGCTGGTCAAATGCTCATTCAATGATCATATACTGGTCATGTTCATTCAATGTTCATACACTGGTCAAAAGTTCATTCAATGTTCAGATTTGTCACTTGATGTACTGTTCAAATATTCATTCAATGTTCATATACTGGTCACTGGTCAAATGTTCATTCAATGTTCATTTACTGGTCAAATGTTCATTCAACGTTCAGATTTGTCACTTGATGTACTGTTCAAATATTCATTCAATGTTCATATACTGGTCACTGATCAAATGTTCATTAAGTGTTCACATACATGTACTGGTCACTGGTTAGATGTTCATTCAATGTTCATATACTAGTCAAATGTTTAATCAATGTTAATATACAAGTTTGTTCTATGTTCAGATTTGTTACTTTGTACACCAACAGTACAGCATTGTCTTTAACAAAAGCATGCTTTGTCACTGTAGGTCTGGGAAGGCTTGAATGTTGTGAAGACCGGACGTTTTATGCTTGGGGAAACCAATCCAGTGAGTATATATGAAGCATTTTGTGTCACGATGTGATAAAGAGCACTGACATTCAGTTTATGCATGAGAGGAGACAGCCAGTTCAAAAGATAAACTGTCATCAACAGAAGTAATGAAGAAGGTCAAATTGTTGTTATCTAATACTTTTACTGCCACCATGTTTGATTAAGTGATACGGAAATACTTTTGGTAAATTTTATGTACTGATGATTGTTCTCATTTTAACCTTTTCACCACCATGGTTTGGTCCAAACCTATTGTTATCAATGGTGATTTTGGACCTTTGTACAGGGAATTAGGAGAGTGTGAAGAAGTTAATGGTGATTTAGGAAGAACACATGATGTTTTGTTTGACAAAATATTGCCAATTATTGTTTGGTTTTCAATTGTGGTTATTCTACCAAGTGCATCCTACTATCAAACAAGTACCATCACTATTTCAGATATTTTGGAGTCCCTTACTACTAAAAATATTCAAACTGAGGTGGTCTTCTACCAAAATTTCATCTTCTCAAAATGAGCATGCCACTATACTGAATGAAGAGAACTGGGGTGTCGTTAGTTGTTGATTTTTTAACTTTTTCATGAACCATTAGCAGTGCTCTTATAGAAACTTCGGAAATGAATTTGATCTACGTGTCATTTTCAGGCTGACTCCAGACCAGGGACAATCCGAGGTGATTTTTGCATTGACATGGGCAGAAATATCATCCATGGCTCTGACTCTGTGGAGAGTGCCCAGAAAGAAATAAGTATGTGGTTTGACGAGAAGGAGCTTGTTGAGTGGACCCCTGTACAACACTCTATGGTGTATGAATAAGAAACATATTTCGGACAAAGCAGTTTTCAAATCTTTGCCCAGAAAATCTATCGACCTCAGTGCAAATGTGTAGTATATAACATATGTAGTATTTGTATTGTAACATCCTGTGGTCCTGTATCGGCAGGTAATAAATATATACAAAGTCTAATAAAATCTGGCTCAGTATTTCAATGTTGTCTTTCTCATAATTTTCACTGTTACAAAGAAGAAAGCACACCAAAGTACCGTTTTTAGCTACTATAGACTATAGTCTATAGAAGCTATTGGGATGGGTATCCGTCCGGCGTCCGGCGTCAGTCTGTATGTATGTATGTATGTATGTATGTATGTATGTATGTATGTATGTCCGTTTGTGAGGCGTCCGTCCACTCAAATATCTTGAGAACCGCAGTACTTACTGATTTGATAATTGTTGTGTAGATGAAAAATATGATTTTGAGAAACTCTTTTTTTTGATTTTTTGATATTGTTGAAAATAGGCAAATTAATGCCAAAAAAGGTGTTT
>LD355406.1:5560-15918 GCA_001465055.1 Ptychodera flava | reverse complement strand
TGGAGGCTGCAATCGGACTCAAGCAGATGGAGAAAATTCCTTCACCAAGACTGTTAAAGTGTCACTTACCATACCAGGTTTTCCCAAGTCAAGCTATAGAGAAGAAATGCAAGGTGCGTAAGATTATTTGTTACCCTGAAGTTTTTTCAGTAAAAATCAGTACATTTAAATTGAAATATAAAGCCCCACCAGCTGTAGCCCTTGAAATTTGTAGACCTCAAAATATCTTCCTATTCTTTTCTAGTTTTCTCTGAATTCTACCCTTTGAAGGGATACGGGCTTTTACTGCATAAGGAAACCATTCTTTTGTGAATTATTTGACGACTAAATTCGAATATTTTAGGTCATTTTGAATTCCTGCCATTTTCAACACTTGGCAATATTACAAAGGAAACAGAACATATAATATCACAGTTGAAAACATTCATCCCTATGCATTACATTAGACTACTCTGTGCAGTTTATGTGAAGATTGTAGTGCAGATATGCACAGTATCCACGGTTTTTGCTTTTCCGCATGGGGCTGCGATTTAATGTTTGGGCAAACGCTTAATCGCAGTGTAATCTTTATCTTGTTCAACATTGCACATACAGTCCCCATTCAACATACCTGCTGCTATTATTATTATTATTATTATTTTATTATTATTAGCTGTCTGCTATTTCATGTTCCTCTTGCTTTGGTCTGTACGAGTTTTACAGACTGGTTCGTTCTTGTCTTAATTGTTTAGTTGTTATGATCAGGAAGCTATTTTTTATGATCAGTAGGTAGAGTTGAACAAAATCACGTAAAATTTTTCTCATCGATTTCCCGGGCAGATCGTTTATGTTGCCAGGAATCCAAAGGATACTGGAGTCTCATATTTCCATCACTGTAGTCTGGGGTTTCCTCCGATGGACTACAGGGGATCTTGGAATGACTTTTACCAGCTTTACGTTAATGACAAAGGTAAGACAACCCCTATTGGCAGTGTATCGGGTCTTTGATATCTAGAACATTTGTCATCTGTTGACAAAAAACGTTATGACAAGGGAATTTATATTTTTTGTTGATAAAAAATACGCAGATATTCACTGTCGACTTGCTTGCTCAAAGCGGTCACAGTGCTTTATTCTGAGTAAACAAGTGAAGTGTAATCTTTAGTGTACTTCGGTGTAAAGTCCAAAAAGGACCATTCAGCCCATGAAGCAGATTGCACTCCTTGTCATTAATTCTAACAACAAATATGAAATATATTTTAAATCTTCTGTCCACCTTTGGCGTTTTTTATGAACAGGATTCTTATTTTCTAGTGCCTAAAAACAAAAAAGGTCGTGTATCCATTTATAATACTGTGGCTATGAATAGGATTAAACCTCACTGGAAATTGTGGAAAATACAACAGCATCCGTTTTATCATATTGGCAAGACAATGCACGTGACAGAATCGACAAATGTGATTAAGGTAGAATGCGCCTCGGGGACAGAAACTCGGATTCTCAAACTTTTACCATTTTTTGTGGTCAACCTTTTTTTGGGGTTCATTTTAAAAGTCTTTGTGTTAGAAAAAACTTCAAATTCCTACTTTTTTCGAAAATCGAAAATTTTATTTTTTCCATAGGATTAACGCACGAATGGTGGCCATGTTGAATTTCAAATATAAATAAATCGTAGGTAATTTCTTTCACTAGACCAAACTTTGCACGAGGACCCCAATTTTATTATTGATTTTGAAAGCATAAAGTTGAAAGATTCCTTTAGAAATTCTGAACAAAATTTTAAGTCTTTTAATTTCGAGGCGCACACTATACCTTAATTAACATTTAGAAATAAACAGGAAAATGTACGTGACTATGATTCTCCAATATTCTACGTCTGTCGTGTTAACAGTGTGGTATGGGAGTTGGTTTGATCACGTCTTAACGTGGTGGCAGCATAGAGACGATGAAAACATCCTTTTCCTAAAGTACGAAGACATGAAAAAGGTCTGTACTGAGAGATAATTTTAGATTTCACCTAATAAATACGCAATGACCGGTGTGGTCATTTTTGCGATTCTGTTTGCAATAAATGAAATCAGATCCAAAAAAAACACATCAGAGAGCGATTGTCGTCAATTCCATTACATCCAATCCGATACCTTCCTGTATGACTGGCTACTATAGAAGTGACCGTATCTTAATAAGCTTTTGCACCTTAAACATATTGTCAATTTCTACAAGTGCAAATGAAAATTATCTCAAACTATGATGAAAAATTGGACGACAAAATGCTTTACGCTCCAAAAGTCTGGACCTATCACAAACATTTTTCCACAATATTCTGCCTCCAAGTTTGAAAAGACTGTCTAAAGAGAAGCGTTCTGCCTGAACACTCATATCTGCCATCAACATATTTTATTCCATTGGTTACTTAAATAACCATTTCTTTTTTTTATTTTGACCTATTAAACCATAGACCCTCGAGAAAAACAGTATCTATGATTCAACGAATAATAACAATTTTCTCAAACTACTAACAAAATCATACGTATGATATACGAGCGATAAAATGTAATCTGCGTCATACCGTTAGACATTTGAACATGACATTTGAAAAGAATTAAATAATTATGCAGTATCGTGTCTTAACAATACATTTTGCATTTTCCATCAGGATCCTAAGGGTACTGTTAAGTTGATTGCAGATTTCCTGGATATCAGTTTGAGCGACGATACGATTGATAACATTGTTGAGTTTTGTTCTTTCAAGAAAATGAGGAAAAGTGAAACTGTCAATATTTCCTTGGTAGTCGGTGAGAAAAACAAGCACCAATTCATTAGAAAAGGTAAGATGAATAGAACAAGCCTGCAAACACCATATTTGGTGTATGTGATAATAGAAAAGCAAACACGTGTAAAGATCTCTCTCTCTCTCTCTCTCTCTCTCTCTCTCTCTCTCTCTCTCTCTCTCTTTCTCTCTCTGAATTTTATGATATGGATAGTCCGCGTACCCACCCATATTGTAATCGTACTACTAAAATCTAATGACGATCAAAGACATATACCAAGCAGTTAGCCTTGTGGATCAGATCTGTTATCTCAATCGTAAAAAAATCACTAAGTAGGTAATTTGATTCTTTAAAACATGTAGGAACATATCTTCATTTGAATGATAAACTTTAAAGCCCTGAACAATGTTCGTAGCTGTCCAAGAAACCTACCATACATCATAACTACATACCAAACTACCGACAAAAATCAATCGAAAAGGCGTTCTCTTCATCACTATTATGACAATTCGTACACTTAAGTTTGACATCTTGCTGTATATATGAGTGCAATCAAGTAACATTGTTAGATTGTACGGCACTTGAAATTTAACTATGACTCTTAGGAAATCAGACTTTAACCAATTTCTTTTGTTTATATTCAGGTGTGGTTGGTGATTGGGTGAACTTTTTTACGGTTGCTCAAAACAAGGAATATGAGAAAATATACCAGGAAAAAATGAAAGGTAGCGGACTGGACTTTGAGTGGTGACAGCTAGACCTGTTGTAACTTTGACGTCATGACATGCTGTGATTTAAAGAATTATGCCCTAGTGCGAAAGGTTTTATAATCAAATGATTCCAAAGTTCAAATTACTCGACTACAACTGATACTACCTGAAATTTGTGTGCATAGAATTAGCTAAATCGTTTATTTATATCTCTTGATAACCAAACGAACAAAACATGTGATACATTGTATAGCCGAGGCAAACGGCCAATTGACTCGAGGTAGCAGAAAAGGCTAGGGCAAAACGTGTGAGTTAAGCCCAAGTCAAGGAATGTATACCTTCTGTTACGCATCTAATGATGAAAAGAAATAAATTTTATTGAAAGTGAATGCTTTCGGTATACTAGCTACAGAGCCATTCAAATACGTACGCCGATTGTAATGTCGGTCTTGCTGCCTATTTTGAGCCTGAACTGATTAAAATTGTGTACTGAAACCCATCAATGTTCCTCTGATATTTAAACGAAAACAACTTAAACTATGGGCTGTATGGACAAAACAGGTCGTTCATAGTTCAGTGTCGAGTAACAGGATAATATGAAAGGTTAAAGTCTGGAACCATTTATGTAAGTTAATATAAGTTTGTCATGCTTTATATAAAAATATAATTTCAATAAATATATAGGTGGTGAGTTTCATGATAAAGACAATGACAGCAACTCTCTTTCGGTGTTATGAATAGGTAAGAATATAAAGAATGTTTCATGAGATGAATTCAAGAAATCACCAAGATTCAAAATTTACACTGCAGTGTTTACATTCTATATTAATTATATCAAAATATCTTTCTCTGCTACCTTACACATTTAACTCTATTAATTCCATGTGTCAGTGTGTCAAATCAGACTTTCAGAATTGTTTTTTTATCTGATCGTTCAAAATAATCTGTGACTCTCAAGTTGGGCAACAATAAATATAAAGCAAGGCACTTTATTCCCCATTGCTCCATTGGGTAGTTTGTTGTGGGTACCTCATCCTGTGGGTGTTCGCGGCGAACGCCCAATCGTAGGATGATGGACTGATTGAAAAAATAAAATAAAATAAGCCGTACTACACAAGAATGCTGCCGTTACATATTCCGTTGTGCATTATGGTGTCTGTATGAATTCAGACTGACGAACTCTACAGAGTTTAATAGTTGGATATAGTTCGATTGACCTTAGGCAGACATGACTGGGGACAAAGGTCAACGAACTCTTAAGACTTTAACAGGTGTATGTCAGGTTGGTCTCATCTGCAGCTCCTCACACAATGCGATACAGTTGGTTATCGATTCAACCACTGTAACACGTTAAAATCGCAGATTGATCTGAGGAAAATAGTCAAAAAGAGGTTCAGCAACAAACTAGAAAGTAAATGCCGCACTTTGTGGCATGCATCACGTTTTAAGTTTGTGGAATATACATGAATTCGCTTCCGTGGGGGCACTACCATATGAAGGATCAAGACTTAAGTAATGCGGTTTTTATCCAATATTTGGCTTCACGTTGATATCAGAGAACGAAATTGTTGATAAAATCTACAATTTTTATTGCTTTTCTTTGAAGTATCCAGGGTACACCTGTACCCAATCGGACTAAACTACAAGTCTTGTGGCAAGAAGGGTAGCTTCTCTCACAAATTAAACTCTCAAATGTACGTACCTTACTAAAAGGGTCACTTGCACCAATCTGCTTGAAAATATGATATGATGATCGAATCAAATCGGACGCCTCCCGCATATTGGTCAATTCGCCACATATGCACAAGTGTATTTCTTTTTGCTATGCGACTGCTTAAATTTTTCAGTGTGGTGTTGCTTTAATCGAATAAATTTAGTTACTTAGGTGTATATTTGCAGCGACCATATTTAGGTTGCAACTCGAAAATGATTGACATTCAAGTCGTGCGTTCGTCGCTAATGTTTGAAAAAAACTTTCTGGCTCAAACGTTGGTAAGCATGTTTACTTGAGTTGCATTTGATTTAGAGCCATCCTATTTGCAGGTAATCAATGAATTGATTAATGAAACATTCATGATGTGAGAGGCGGTCGGATGGAAGAGGTCGCTATAAGAAGTGGAATATGAAATTGTCACGCAACAAATGACTTTATTAATATGCAGCGTAGCTATCAGAATTCTTTGTTTAAGTCGTTGACCGCACTATGTCATCGTTTATGTCAAAGTTCATCTTAGTGCTACGAAATCCCGGTATGAAATTCACAATTTCTCAAGGTACACGTACAACTGGAAGTGATAAATATTTTCTCTGTTGTCCTGCATGTTGAGCGGTCCAGTAGCCTGCCAACGTAACCTAATAGATGTATGTGTACTGTGCATTTGTATCATTCACAGATGAGTTTCAAATGACTCCCGTTCAATCATGAACAATAATATATACATAATAAGGCTTTATTAACAAGTTGCATAATATGTGTATCAGCATGCTGTTGGGAGATAGCAAAGACCTGTCGTTGATACCTTGAAAAAATATATCGGAAATGTAGCAACAGTTGCAGCTTCCGTACCCTGCTACAGGGTCATCATGTTGCTTTTCTTATGAAAATGCAATGCATCGCACTTATACTATTTATGGTTTTTTCAAAATAAAATTCATAAAATGCTATGAAATGATTCTAGAGTATGTTCCGATTGTAAATTAACATTAGAGCCATTGAACGACATACCTGCGCAACTTTTTTCTGTTTTGAATTAATGAAACTTTAGAATCTACGAATGTAAAATAGCGAACAAAATGTTTTCAGATCCCACCCTCACACCCGGTACAAACCTATCATGTTCTCTCCACTAATCCCAGATATTTCAAATCCCCCTGATTCCTCCAGCTCCTACCGGAGTTAACTAATTTAACCCTTTGAGCGCCAAAGTCAATTTTTGTTGCATTTAAAAATACACCTCAGTCATTTTTTTACAGATATTTTTTTCCAAAATTTCGATAAAAATGTTTCGCCAATGAAATGTGGTCCATCTGGTTCAATATTATCAAAACAATTTCTGAAAGTTCATAAAAATTGGAAAAATGTTGCATTAAAATTTTGATGAGAAAAATTTTGAACGCAGCTTTAAGCCTTGGCAGGATCTGGATCAATTTACGCGCTACCACGGCATAAGAAGTATAAGTTTAGTGTTTTTTAAAATCTGCACTTTAGAAAAAAAAAAGCAATTTCTTAAGCCCTCCCCCTGAAGTTTTGTTTTCATCCCTGCTTTTAAGGCGAGGTCTTTGCCACTTTGGAATACGCACATCTTTGTTGAACGGTTTTCGAAGTCGTTGAGGGTAATTCGATTTTTAGTTAATGTTTAGCGACTGGCTTTTTGCCTGACCTTTGATCTAGATGCAGATATAGATATACTCGCCTGCCCTCATAGTTAAAACCTCGATGCAGCTTTCAATATTCAGACAAGTATTGCAATTTCAGAGCATGTCTCTACTTGAACAGGCAACGTAACAGCTCTGGTATTTGTAATGGTTTGGACTTTCATTCTATGCGGCAGAGTACTGTTTACGTGTGTACCTGCAATAGCTTACTTTGGTATGCCAGAAGGGGGCACTTCACCCCCTCGCAAGATATGGAAAGGCAGAAGTATAATTTGCCACTTACAGATTGCATTCGACGCTTAACATTAAAACTAGCAATTTCTTTTTAATGTCGTTTCATACTGCTCAGTACTGATTACATCGTCAAGGTGGAACCACCTTTCGTAACGATTTTCCAGACTTGTATCTGCAAGACGACTGTAAAGTCTGATATTGTCATACAAAATTCCAACGAATGACAACATATAATAGCAATAATTTTTATTTATTCCTTTGTTCGTTTCTTTGTTCGTTTGTTTGTTTGTTTTCTGTTTAAATTGTACACACGATATTCAAAGGTTCTTCCGCCAGTCCTTTACGGCACTGAGCGGACGATTGTAAAAATGCATTCATTAAGAGCAATGCAACAATTAACTTTCATTTTAGTAGCAGATACTGGTATAATCTTCAGATAATATACATTTTGCTAGCACGCATGGTATCAATCAGGAAGCAAATTAGAGACGTTCAAACCGGCCGAGTACCAGAATGTAGAAGTTCTCAAATCTACCAGAATGACCAGGCATTGAAATCACAGTACGTCAGAGGTCATAGGTTGCAGTAGTAAAGAGTGTTATCAAGCAACGTAACAGGATCTCGACCAGTGAAAGATTCTGCAAGCCAAGTTACGAAATGAACGAAAATGCCAGGTTTCTTGCGCGTGCTTTCGAACACAATGGGGTGCTTTACCCAAATGGCCTCAACACAAGTTTGATAAAGAGACCGGACATTGTCAACTGCCGAGAGGATGATGTCTTCGTTGTTAGCTACCCTAAGGCGGGTAAGTTTAAGAGTACACTTATTTATATCCTGTGTTCTGTCCATACACGTATATCAGCTATGTGCAGTAATTATCCAGTTTGAGCATATCTGCTTGCCGAATAAGCCGTACCATACAAGAATACCGCCGTGAAATATTCTGTTGTGCATAATGGTGTTAACATGACTTCAGCGGAACTCTTCAAAGTTTCACAGTTGGATAGACCGTCCACAGACATGATATGGGACAAAGAACAACGAACTCTTCACTACCAGGTGACAGGTTGGTCTCATCTGCAACTCGTTGTACAATGCGATACAGTTGGTTATAGATTCAAACACACGTTGAACAAATTCACTAATTGGTCTGCGGGCAATAATCAGGAAGTGGTTCGGCAACATACTAGGCAGTTAGTGGCACAATCTGTGGTGTGCATGACTTCATAAGTTGATGGAATGTACATGAATACGCTTGCGTGGTTGCACTACCGTATGGAGAGTCTAAAATAATAAGCACAGCTGTTTTAACCTCATTTTTAGCCTCAGGTCAACTTTAGACAACGAAACTATTGATAAAATGTAGACATTGTACTGCTGTTTTAACTGCACAAATATTGAGCAATGAAGAGTTGTGACCTTAGTATTAGATAAAACAATGTTGACTCTTTACACCCCCACCACCATTTGACTGAAAATTGTTAGCTAGATCCTAGTAATTTGAAGTATCCAGGGTAAACCTCTGTACCCAATCGAAGATAGAAGGGGGTGTGAGTCCCCCCCCTCCCTCTGGCATTCACTACCTAAGTAAGCTTGCAGGTACACACGTAAGGGAGCGTTCAGTTATTATGGCCGGGGGTGGGCCGGCAAATTCTTCCTGCGCATCAGTCAAAATAAGTGAACCCCCTTACCCATTGTACCAAAAAATTTATGACCCCCCCCTTTCAAGATGACAAAAATTTCATGACCCCCTCCCCCCATATTGCTTGAGTAAAGCTGCACACACAAACACCGTTGAGGGTATGGAGCGATAGAATCCCCAAAAAAAGAGCTTAGATTTTTTCAAATGAACTTCCTTACAAACTCAAAAGGTGTTAATGCTCAGATTTTTCCCTTCTGACTTGCTATAATTTTGAAATTACCCCTCAAAGGGGTTGGACAGTAATTACTGGTGGTTCGCAATATTTTTGCGCAAGCGTGTGTGTACAAAATTTTGATATTTGGATTTAATTAAAAATCAGCTGTTGATAATGTTGATTCACCATACATGGTATACATATATTTTCTCATACATTATGAGAAATCTATGTAATACTTTTTCAATGCAAAACTATATCTGTGCATTTATAGATATTTGATAATTTACATAAATGTACTTAAATGAAATAGGGTTGTTACAACTGGCATGTGGACAAAAAGTTTGACCTTAGAATTTCACCAAAAATGTTCATCCACTATACATGGGAGTCAATGATAAAATTGTGAATAATTTTTTTTCCAATGAAAAACTTGGTATACTTGTGCATATACAGATGTTCAATAATTAACATAATTTTACTTGATTAGAATATGATGGTCAAAGGTGCATATTATGTGTACAAGAAATCTGATTATGGAACTTCACTGAAAATGTTCATCCATAATACATGGGAGTCTATGAGAAAAGTATGAATAATTGTTTCCCAATACCAAAATAGGAAAACCAATGTATTTATGTATTCTCGATTATTGATATCAATGTACTTGATTGGATTAGGGTGGTAACAAATGGATGTGTTCGCCAGAAATTGGATTTTGGAATTATACCAAAATGTAGATTCACTGTACATGGGAGTCTATGAGGAAAATGGATAATTTTTTTCCAATACAAAACTATCAAAATCTGTGTATTCATAGACATTTGATAATTCATTTTAAAGTACTTAGTTAGCCTAGGATGGTTAAAGGTTGATATGTGTGCAAGAAATTGGATTTTGGAATTTCACCGAAATGTTGATTCACTATACATTGGAGTCTATGAGAAAACTAAGAATAATTTTTTTACAATGCTAAACTAAATTGATTTGTGCTTTTATAGGTGTTTGATAATTGATACAAATGTACTTGATTCAAATAGGGTATTTAAAAGTTCAGATGTGGACAACAATTATGATATTGGAATTTCACCTAAAAGTATTATAGCCGTATTTAACTTTTCATGATACTACTAGTCTCAGTACAGGTAACTGCTGAATAATTTCCCTGACAAAACTTACTATATCTCTAATATGTAAGTAATAGGAATTGTTCATTGCCCTCGGTGCAGTGAGCTTGATTTACAATAAGACAAGCCTAAGAGTTGTCAAGTCAAGATGTTCATGTGACAGATAATTATACTTTAGTTCAGATATACAGGTGAATAACTTCAAAGAAATGAAATCATGCAACGAATCATTTTTATCTCCCAGAATATTTCTGAACACTGAAACTGCTTTTCGTCGGGACGGACACTTATGAAAATTAAGTGACC
>LD355402.1:45028-67935 GCA_001465055.1 Ptychodera flava | reverse complement strand
CCCCCCAGGATATCAAATGGTCCACCCCTAAACACTTTCGCCCTCTACCTACTGCAACATTTGAATTTGGTTTTTGGTCAGCAATGAAGTCCCTGCTTGGCCATTCACTATTAAAGCAAATCCGATCACAGTCGGCCAATCGTTACGAAAGATAAGCTTATCGTAAGGTCTTCATTTTGTAGATTAGCCATACCCAGTGTACGCAAATATGGACAACACCTGTAACTATTGCAGACATTTTTGCGTTATAATTTTGGGGTCTCTATTCATTTTTCCAATTACTTCCTCAGATATCAACTTCTCGATTCACTTTACGGTAATTCAATCAGTCCCGATCACAATCGGTAGATTACATGGAAGGCTATCAGGGTCTTCGTTTTGTAGACTCGCGCCCTACAAAAACTACGAAATTAACACTTTCGCCCTCTACCTACTGTTACGTTTGACACACGAATTTAGTTTTTTTTCATAAAATATGAAGTCCCTTCTTTATTCATCACTAAAAGGAAACAAACGTGATCACAATCGGTCGAGCAATACGAATTTTATCGTAAGATCTTCGCTTTCTAAAACTGCCCTACCAAGACTACACAATGAAGTGTTTGGGAACGATTGACGTTCCACTTTCACGATTTCTTCATACATTTCCATATTAATTTGCTTTAATATAGATATCCGCTTCCCTTTTTATTCTACACTAGTTCAAACTGACCCGATCACATGCACATAGACTATATGCCAGCCATATCAATATGCCTGACCAGAAGGAAATGGAAAGATTATAAACGAGTGAACTAATAGTGTTTTTGCTGGGATGGCAAGCCATTGAATTTTTCTTTGGTTGTACTTGTTTTGCCATGCGCCAACGTAGCCATATTTGAAGACAGTAGTGATGGTCCCAGGATGTTGAGAACTTTTGTTCAAAATCTGTTTTTATGTAACAAATAGTGCAGTAAGAAAGCATATTTGATGAATTTTGAAAACGATTTTCTACGCAGTAATAATAAACCAAGTTTACATCAAGAAATTAGTTTGTGCATGATGGGTTTCAGCCAAAAGTGTATTTATCATATACCCCAAGCCACGTTCCTGTGTAACCCTCTGGGAAAAAGCACCGTTATATTTGTACATTAATTTGCCATATCACACTGAATCACACTTTAATGGTCTAACATGTCTTAATATGGGCAATGTGGTCTGAATTGGGCAATAGTGTGAATTTGTGAATTACACTCATTCTGGTCTCTACATTGCTCTCTACAAACATGCCATTCCTGCACAAACTAGTGTGAGATTCGAAAAATGTCTCTTTATCTGATTGCAGAGGTTACAGTGAAGCTGGCAACAGCAGTTGATTTTCCTGTTGAAATCATGATACCGATGATCTCCTCTTTTTTGAAGATGAGAAAATGAGCTTTAAGTATTCAGATCGAGTACAATTTGTGCAATGGTACGTGAGCAAAACTGTTAACCTCAAGACATGTTAAAGATTCTAAAAGTAGATAGTGGCATCACAGTACTATGTCAGAAAAGAATCAGTGAAGGGCTACCTTTCAAACTGACAGCTCTTTAGCTTCAAACAATCTGCAAAATACATGAAAAATCATAGTTGGTGGCATTCCAAAACAAACTTGCTCTCACAGCTTCTCACTTTAACCGTGCTGACTTGCTTGAGAAATAATTTTGAGTTTTGGAGGAAGTCTCAACAAGTGATTACTCCAACTATGGAGTGTTGACGATTCAACAGAGAGTGACGGCAGATCACTGTGACAGATACAAAGTCAACCAAATGCAACTACCAGGAAAAGTAAGCAGAGAAAGTCGACCAAATGCAAAGCCAGAGTAAATGCTTTGGTAGTGACACTTATGTCTTCAACTGTGTAATTTCTGACTATAATCCGTTTCTGCTGCTTGCGATTGGAGTCGGATTTGCCAACTCGCAGGGAAAAGGGGATAACAGGTAAAATAGAGTGAATTACCCTTCTTCTGTATTAAGATTTTGTTATTCAAACAAAGTCCAGGTAAAATAAATTTGAAGCAGACAAACATCACAAACTGACTGATGTGTGAGACAAATGTATTTGCTACACAAACAGAGAATAAAAAAGCAGCCTTGACCCTCTTTCCATCATCTGATTACCGTCTAGACGTACAGATAATTGGGCATGGCAAAACAAAACAGAAATACAGTTAATTATGCTCTTGTTCAATTGATATTTCCATGGTACTCTGTTGAATCATGCTGTGCCAAGTGTCTATTTTTTGTAGTACTCTATATTAAAGTGACAAACCATTTTCTAATGATAATTAAAAATATACATTGTCATAGCTATTTGGAATCTCAGATGTTAAGAGTGCATACATACCTGTTGCAAACACAGCACAAACCTTTTTGGAAAAGTAATTTAAGTAAATGTTCATGCCAATATCTCTACTAGCAAGATAACTTCCAGATTGCTGTGTAGCTGACCTATTTGACTGTAACAGAGTAAGCTCTAATCTCTGTACCTGGCCATTTCTGTTCCATATCAATGTGTCTTTTGGCATTCATAATCTTGCATTGATTACAAGGTCTTATTTGTAGGCATTTTTTTGTCTTTTCAACATGTTGCTTGTATTAAAATTCTTTCACTTTGTGCTCTTTTTCTTCCAGGTATTTATGAATGTAGCAATATTCTAACAAACAATTATTATCTGACCTGTCTGATATCAGCATTGATAAACACACCTGCTACATGCCTTGACAGTTCATAAAGTACAGCTGTAAACTGTTTGGTCTGTACCAGGCACTTACAGTTTGTGTCTATGGCAACACAGCAGAATTTTTTAAAACACTGCAACTAATGAAGCATGGTTGTCGATGTTTTAAAGCTATATTTCTTAAAACTTCATTATAAACAAACGTTTATGTCAATATGTGACAACTTATATGATAATGATAATTAAAAATATATATTGTCAGAGTCATTCAGAAATCCTAAGATTTTCAGTCTATGGATATTGTATAGATATGTGATACACACACAAAGATGGAGAATATTTTCTACATAACTGATTTTTACACCCCCGTTTTTCATAATACCAATGTCTCTACTAGAAAGATTACTTGACAGTTCAGTGTAGCTGACCTGTTGGACTGTGACCCTGCTATCTGTAAACTCTGTACCTGACCACTCAGTCTGATGCCAATGTGTTATTCTCTGATCATAATCTTGCATTGTTTATAAAGTCTCATTAGTAGGCATTGTTAGTCTCCACGCAGCAGCTGAGTTAGAGATAAGGTCGTGTCTGTCCATTCCTGCATCCGGCACCAGCAATTCCTCAAGCATTTGTGAAGTGATTTTTGACTCTGGGCTTAAGTACAGTACATTATGGCCTCCCAATGCATGCCACTTGCTTTCACAAAACAATCCTATATGGCCACAAATTAACAGTTTTTGGAGATTCAGAACTACATCCTGTGAATCTAAATCCAAAGTCACCCTTGATGTCTGGTATTCAGACTTGTTGAAACAGAGCTCCGTTTCTCAAGAGACTGTGCCAAGTTTGATGAAACTTGATGCAAATGTTGGTCACACAGAGATCTAATAGCAAAACAAAGACTTTAAATGTCAGTATTGTATCAATTGCTCATTTGCATATTTAATTAGTTTCATAATTTGGGTGATATGGCAAGCAATACCAAGTTGTGATGAAACTTGGCACACAATTTAATATACCAGAACTGTAATAGTATGCAAAGACACTTATAATGTCAATTAATTGCTTATTTGGATTTTTGAAGAATTTTCTGAATTAGAGAGATATGTCCAGAAATACTGCAGCAAATATGATGAAACTTGGTACAGATGTTAATCTTACAGTGAATTAATAGCTTGGAAGACATTTATCATTATTATGTCAATTAATTGCTGATTTGCATATTTAACGATTTTTCATAATTAGGGTTATATGTCCAGAAATACTGCATCAAATTTGATGAAACATGATATAGATGTTGATTCATTTCATAATGTTGTGATAGCATCCAAAGACATTTATGAGTGACATGTCAGTTAATTACTTATTTGCGTATTAAAGGAAGTTTCATAATAAGGGTGATACGCCAAGAAATACTTCATCAAATTTGATGAAACTTGGTACAGATGTTGAGCTCTCATTGATTTAACAGTGTATGAAGACGTTTAAAGGTAAACTGTCACCTGTTCCAATTTTGCCACAGTTACCATGAGAAGAGAAAATCTAATCAATCACAGATTTTAGGCGGGTGGCCGCTTTTTAAAACCAGATATGAACTGTAAATGCTCACGTGTTTCATTATATATTGCAATTATGTGTAAATTTGAACCTTTGCCACATGTTTGCAACTTCATTGAAAGTATTATGATCAACATAATAAACAATATTCACCACAGATTAACTCTATAGGTCATTAAGTATTCAAATATGTAATTAGCTGAAATAAAAATAATTAATTTCTTTGACTGCTATCATTGTATCACCACTTTATATAGCAAGTGTATTGCCTTTGGTCAAGTCCTTCAAACTATATATTCCAAACTTTGAAAGCTCATTAGATGTGCAAAACTGCAAAGTATAAATTAGCTGACATGAAAACTTAAATGTAATGATTTCCAATATTGGTATAACCTGGTATAATCATCAATGTACATAGCATGTTATGCCAACTTTGATCAAATAAATCCAAGTATACTTCTGTAATTAGGAACGTTAATTAAATACACACATTAGGAATTGGCTGAAGCAAAAATGCTTAATGCCTTTCAATAATGTTAGCATACATAATTGTATCTTTAATGTACATAGCAAGTTTCATCAATTTTGGTCATGTAAATTCAAATATATATCCCTAATTTCAAAAATTCATTAAATATGCAAATTAGGAGCTGGATGAAGTAAAAATGCTTAATGACTTTCAATAATGTCGTATCGTAGCATCTTTAATGTACATAGCAAGTTTTGTCAACTTTGGTTTAGTCAATACAGATAAATATCCCTGATTATGAAAGTTCATTAAATATGCAAATAAGGAATTGGCTAAAGTTCAAATGCTTAGTGACTTTCAATAATGTTCTATTATAGTATCTTTAATGTACATAGCCAGTTTCATCAACTTTGGTCTCGTCACTCAGATAAATACCCCTAATTAGGAAAGTTCATAAAATATGCAAATTAGGAATAATTGGCTGAAGTAAAAATGCTGAATGACATTTAATAGTGTTCTATCATAGTATCTTTAATGTACATAGCAAGTTTCATCAATTTTGGTCATGTAACTTCAAATATATGTCCTTAATTTCAAAAGGTCATTAAATATGCAAATTAGGATTTGGATGAAGTAAAAATGGTTAATGACTTTCAATAAGGTTAAATCATAGTGTCTGCAATATGCATACCAAGTTTCGTCAATTTTGATCGAGTAAATTCAGATATATACTCCTAATTAGGAAATATCATTAAACATGCAAATTAGTAATTATCTTTCATGTCACCCCTTAATATCTTTCAAAGCTGATATATCTTGGTGTGATCAACATTTGTAGCGAATCTCATGAAATTGTGTGCAGTCGTTGTCAATATATCAGCTTTTTCTAAAATCATTAATTATGCAAATGACCAAAAATTAAGCAAGCCACACCCACCAAAAACTAATCAGTTCTTGCCATTGCAAACTGAATCTATGTACCAGATTTTAATGTGATCTGATGAGCCGTTTTTGAGATATTGAGTACACAGACAGACAGACGGACAGACGGACAGACACAGAGACACACAGACAGACAGACATCGCTGCGACATATGCTCACGTGTGTCAACACGTGAGCAAAAAAACAGCGCCCTCACATGGGCATTTTGAATACCAAGGAACGCCCTTTTGACAATATATGAGCATATTTAGATTACAGGTGACTGTATACCTTTAATGGTATCATGTGAATTTCTAATTTGCATATGTGATATGTCCAGAAACACTGCATCAAATTTGGTGGTAGGCCTCGCAACTCGTCAAAATACGGACACATCATGAGAATACGACGCGGTATCGCTCAAACTTCGTGTAATAACCCCTTTATCATACATACATCATTAGCGACGAAATCAACTGAAATCGACCTTGCTTGCTCATCGCTGTACTGATAAAAAGTTGGCTGCTAAGGAGTGATAACAACCGTACCACTTCTTGATATTATTCTGCTGTCGGGCCATTCCACTTCAAAGGAGGGTTTATGGCACACTTTTAAAGCGAACAATTTAAATATTAAGATGTTGACACAGGTTTTCACACTTTGAAGAAGGTTTAATTTTATCTTAAAATGGCGGTGGATGTAAAAAATAGGCTAGAGTGTGTAAAATGAGTGTGTTTTCGTGTTTTGAAAAAAAAACTCATCCCTTCGCGGAAGTTATGAGGCCGGCCAAAATCGGGTCAAAATACTCGCGCTGCGCCAACGTTTGATTTCAAACTCGATCGAGCAGCTGAGAGCATGCCAGTAAAGCAAGCAGCTCTGCAACATGCACAGTGGATATAATAGCCGTACCAGTCAGTTTATCTCCAAGAATTATACATGTCCTCAGTCGTCAAATATGCCGAATTTACCATCTTAGAAAGGAATTTGTGAGCGGATTAGGGAAAACGTGAAGTGAGTACACTAAGCTGTAGCATCGAAACTCGTTCGTGATTATGTTGCTGTACGAATAAAACATTTCAAAGGTATTTGCGTCGTCTGCTCGTATATTTTTGTTACTGGCTTGCCTAAATTGAACAAAATTTCCATCACAACAGCCTAAAAGAAAGTTTTACTTTCCCTTATATCTTACATTGTCTCCGAAACCCGCACCGGTGCCACCGGACAACTATCATGACCTGTGAATCTCACTGACAGGTATAAATCGGAAATATAATATCTGTGCACCTTGTCTGTCACGAGTATTTTCAGTGCGGTTGGATTTTTGAGGCTCATTTATGGCTGTAAACGACGTAATTCACCACTCAGATACTCAAACTAGTCGACAGGAGACTTTTCATATAGCTGTTCTGTCAACCGAGATTGTAATCTTTGGCAGCGCAGAGCAGATGACATGAAAACACAACCGTATGAAAGGCTCGAAATTAGCGGTAGTCCCGCATCCACTGACTACCAACTATTCTCTGGGGCTTCCAAAATCCATGAAATGGTAGCCCACACGGACTACCAAAGCTTGGGACCTGAAGTTCAGTCAGTACTTGGCATGACCATGTCTGGCCTGTCACTTTGGGACCAGCTAAATGCAGTCAAACCCAGCTAGACACAGAAAGGCCAGACTATGACTTTGTATGCTAAGTTCATGGACGAGGGCTCTGGTTTGGATTGATTGTGTCTTGTGAGACCAGGCAATTTTGATGACATTTTAGTTTCGCATATATATTTGTAATCTGTATATTTATCGAAATGTCCCCAATTCAATGCGTTTTCCATGTATGCTTTCCCTTTGTATGGCAATGGACTTATTTAAGAGGGCTCTGATGGAAATTAAAATTCCTTTTGTAAATCGGACTACCCTCGTTAAATAAAGTATAATAACAATAATAACAAGGCAGTATTGCTGAAGGCAATGAGTACTTGGGCCGTGATAGAGTAATTTTGAGGACAATATATACTACTATTCAAATATGGTCTTGAATTTCCTCCTGTCAATTAGGCATTTGATTAACTGGTTATTAAACGAAGCAATGGCATGACAACGGCAAAATATGTCTAGCAACTTTTGTGGAGTTTGAGGCAGGGGTTCTTTATTTATAGTGGAAATTGTTTAAACTCCTTAATTATTCAAATTACAGCAAATTTCTTTTGTTCTCGATGGTAGATGTCTAATATTTAGATGGGCATATTTAGATTTCTACACTATAGTCATTACTATATACCAAAAATCGGACATCCAGCTCTATTGGCTTGCTCAGAATTAGATATGCGCATTAATGAGGTACAATATGTGGTGTCATAAGGTGTCCCATCATACCAAATATGAAGGGTGTAGCACTTGTGGTTACTGAGTTGTGGACAAATATGTATATTTGAGGTCAAAGGTCATTAAGGTCATGTGACATTTTGTCAAACAAATTATATTGTTAACTTATCACTATTTACCAAAAATCAGACCTCTAGCTCTATTGGCTCCCTCAAAATTAGATATGCACATAATTAATGAGGTACAATATGTGGCATCATAAGGTGTCCCATCATACCAAATATGAAAGGTTTAGCACTTGTGGTTACTGAGTTATGGACAATAATGTATATTTGAGGTCAAAGGTCACCAAGGTCACATGATATTTTGTCAAAATGTCTGAGATATCTGCGTGAACCAATGGACTCACTGATGGACTCTTGGACGGATATGACCCAATCTATAAACCCCCTGGACTTTATCCGTGGGGACAAAAAACTGTGTCACTGCATCCTTTTGGCAATATGAATACGATGAGAAACTAAATTTTTATTTTTCTTGGCCTCATACATGGGAGTCTATGGAGAACTGCCTTATAAATGGGAGTCTATGGAGAAGTAAACTAAAAAGTCATCTAACACGGCCAAATTCGATCGCATTGTGAAACAAATCGACGTGCATCTGTACCGGGTTGGGTACTATTCTTGTGCAAAGTTTGAGAGAAATTGACCAGGGCATGTCTGAGATATCTGCGTGAACGGACGGACGGACGGACTGACATGACCAAACCTATAACTCCCTCAGGACTTCGTCCGTGGGCACTAAAAACAACGCAACAGTTATTACAGCTACACCGGCGGTAGGTTCATATCCAGAGGGGTGTCTGTAAATGTAGTAACTAGCCATAACGATCAGTAACGACCAGTAACGAGCAGTAACGAGCAATAACGACCTAGAACTAGACAGAACGAGCCAATAACGATCCGTAACGAGCCAAAAAAATTTGATCTGTCCCTAAGTTAAACTACAAGCCCAGTTCCCGCCAAGCTTAGAAATCACGCCCTCTATGACGTTTATTATTACCAAAAACCTCTGCAACAGTGCACATGGAGTAAGCAATAACGAGCTAGAAATAGAAAGTACGAGCCAATAACGAGCAATAAAGAGCAAAATAACAATGATCTGTCCATAAATTGAACTACAACCGCATTTCCCGCCTGTCCTTGAAATCCCGCCCTCTACGACATGCTTTGTACAATCTTGAAACCTCTGCGGCAGTGCTCAGTAAACACGTGGCGTACGAGTGAAGCGTGATGAACATTTTTCGAATAAAAAGAAAAATTCACATTTATTTATGTACTGTTGATATAAAAAAGACAGAAGAGTCAATTCCCAGAGAGCTCATAAACTTGAGTGCGCGTAGTATCCTTTTGCATTCATGAAACCACATTTGCCTGAACTCTGATCCTTGCCGGTGATCATGGTAAGGGACTGGAGAGAGATTATGAGGGGAGAGCCCCATTTTAAAAATTAAATCCGGAGTCTGTTGGGCAAATCATTGGTAAATTCCCCGACAAAACAAGCGATATCCCTATATTTATATATGTTTGATAACTGATATATGTAGGCCTACTTTATAGAAATTTGGAGGTAAGAAGTGCATGTGTGTGAATGAAAGATGATTTTTCTCTAATTTTACTCAAGCTGTTGAGCCACTATATGACAATCTATGAGAAAAGCATGTGTTGGATGTCCAGTAAACTGACTATAAAATTTTTGAGATCAACATGACCTACCATGATGACCTCTGGTTATATGCAAATGACTTGTACAGATTTTAAGTTTTGACAAAATTGCAAACTTAGTAATCAAGCATTGAAAGTGACTACTGATGACGCGACATGTATCGATATTTATCAGACAATATTGGACACATGAAATAAGACAGTATGACATGAATTATTGAATACTTTCTGACTTTTATGTAGTTGTGTAGGTTGACCCTTGAAGTGTCTCATTTTAAGTGACAAAACTAACCATGCAAGGAGATGTTACGCAACGTTTACAAACGTCATTAAGATAATCATTAATCAAAACAGAAGACCAAAGACAGACATTGTATAGACAGCCAGCATTGCATTCGAGTACAGGACATTGAAGGAAACAGACCTGACACTGCCACAGATAGACAAGACGTGTATACATTCTACTACCAGAGTAACTATCTCTGATGAGGATTTATTGTATTACGGTTTTCACTACTCCTGTCAATAAACCCAATTCATACCAATATAATCGACACCCGTGTGAGGCGTGTAACACATGGATTCTTTTTGCGATACAATACTGACTATGTCTTTGCATTTGTAAATGTTTGTCAATTACAATGTGGTGTTTGGAAGTGAAGATGTGAGATTTAAAAATTGACGATGTGAATTTCGGGCCAAAACTACTTATTTTCAAAGGATAAAGCTATTCTTTAAAAGGTTCACGGTATGTTTTTTTGAGCACATAAATTGATGTGCGTCACTATTTCTCATGGAAACATGTTTTAAGTTCACAATTAAGTATTTTTTCCTCAGCGTCATGTTGAAAAACATCAGCCCTCTCGTCTTATAATTTCTTTTCTGTCCCTTAGAATGAGTACTCCATTGGGGAAAATATCATATTT
Organism: Ptychodera flava; assembly: GCA_001465055.1. Taxonomy (NCBI): domain Eukaryota; kingdom Metazoa; phylum Hemichordata; class Enteropneusta; family Ptychoderidae; genus Ptychodera; species Ptychodera flava. Next base: position 57,320 of record LD355402.1, on the reverse strand, counting down.
TTTGGGCTCTTTATTGCCCCTTATTGGCTCGTTCTATCTTGTTCTGGCTCCTTATTGCTCGTTATTGCTCGATACTGCTTGTTTCTGGTCGTTATTGACCAAAATTGCTACGCTGCAGCTCGTTACTGGTAACAGGCTGCACCATGTCCAAACATGCCGTCGAGGGCGGGATTTCCAGGGTTGGCAGGAACTGCGCTTGTAGGTTAATGTATTGATAGATCATATTTTTTGGCTCGTTATGGCTCGTTATTGGCTCGTTCTGTCTAGTTCTAGGTCGTTATTGCTCGTTACTGCTCGTTTCTGGTCGTTACTTGTCGTTATGGCTAGTTACCACATTTACAGACACCCTATCCAGAGCCCCGTACGGTCTGCCGCCGTCGCTTGAAAACAATCTCATATTAAAACCTGGCCATATGGGCAACTGTGTATGGGCAGCTGGATACTTGACTTCCCGGAGAAGGCGAGCTGTCACGTTCAGCTCAGAATTATTTGTCGATCAAATTTCAGTAAATTTACCTTACCTAGATGAAATTTTGTCTATAGGCTGAAATTTCGCTTTTTTTCAGGTTCATATCCGACATTTATGTCGGATATGTTAAGTTTTGTTAAGTTTTGAGGCAACATGGCTGCGACCCCATGTTGACCCCTAGCCCTGCGTACGATGATATGTGCTACAGCTAACACACAGCATCGTACGCAGGGCTAGCGAAAGAGTTGCCGACATCGACGGTTATTTACGAGAAGTGAATAAAAGACTGTCATTTTTGGAAGCGATCGAGTAGCTGAGGTAGGCTGGGATACGACTTGGGCCCAAGAACGCTGAATTTCGGCAGTAATTTGGCTTTTTACGTCAAGTCCCAAAATGGATTTGAAGTCACAGACCCTACGTACGGGTCTTTGCAGGGCTGTGGTGAGCGTAGCTCTGCATGGCAGGGCTGTGTGTTACCGGCGTTACACGGCCTCCCACCACAGCCCTGCAGACTGATATAGAAAGAACCGCTGGTCCACCTGCAGAAACACGGCGGGCAGTTTATCCGCCGAAAACAGCCGATTTTGAATCCAAAACTTGCATTGATCTTCGTTTTCGAGCACACCCACCTTGCCTGGGTACACGATGTGCCCAGCCGCGCTTGTAAACTTACGCAAAGCCTAATTTTCTCTCTCTATGCCAGGCGAGGGAAGCATTCGTAACCGCCGCCATTGTTATTGTCATTCAACCCATGAGCACTCGGGCGAAAACCAGCCTTGCTAACAAAAGAGCATCGCGCGATATAGAGCTTCTAAAGTCGACGTTCTGAGAGGAGTGGAACAAGAGAAAATTGTGAAATATATAAAATCCTGAAGAGAAAAAAAGAAAATTATTTTGTCAACAGAAAATGATCATCGTAGATTGTACATAGCTGAGTGGTGGTTAGAAATGATATTTATTACAGTGTGCAACATCTCATGAGTTAAAAAACATTTTTGGTAAAAAATCATCTCCATAACTACTGGTCCGACAGCTTTAATATTTGGTATACAGGCCCCCAGGGATGACCTGACTCAGGATTGTTCAAACTTAGTTATTAAGTATACAAGTTTGTATTTTTAGGCAATGTTTGTTGTATTTGGTCCAAAAATCTTTAAAAATCTTCAAAACTGCAGATAAGATAACTTTGATATAGAGCCCTAGGGATGGCCTATTCCGGATTTGTTGAAATTGTCCAGAAATATGCAAATTGCCACAGTTCCAAATGAACTTTTAGCGATGTCAAGGAAGTTTTAAATGTCAAAGTCCCAACCATCTAAATGGCAACTGCAATAATATCTGTAGTATGAGGCACAAGCATTCCATCAAAGGCAGCCCAAAACTCATTACCTTGCTGTTCTGTCCAATTTCATTGTGTCATTTGCTTTATCTAAATAATCTTAAGTTCCCTTGTCATTTCTTGTATTTTCCTCAGCTTTGCATGTGATAAATTCTTTCACTATTTGTTATTATAATTTCAGTTTGCGATATCTATGAATCTGGTCTTATGCCAAACAAATATTTATCATCTTGACCTATCTGGTATCAGAGTTGATAAACATCTCTGTGAAATGAGGTGATGGTACGCAAAATACAGGTGTGAGCCATTTTGACACAGGTGTACTTTGTGTTCTTGTAGTTCAGGTCACTGGCCATTCTGTCCAATGTCATCGGGTCAGTTGCTTATCAAAATCATATATTTTATTAGTCACTATTCCGGAACATTTTTTGTTTTTACCTGTGTAGGTTGTACAAAAATTCTTTCACTTTGTTCCTCTATTTTACAGTTCTATGTGCATGCATTTTGAATGTGATATTAATCATATTGCCTGTCTGATATCAGAATTGATAAACACAACAGTTGTATGGATAATCATGGCACCCTAAGTACAAATGTGAACCATTTGGTCAATGTCAGGTTCACTCACCCGCTTTCCATGGCAACACACCAGGATAGAGATCAAAACTATGATTAATTATGATACGTAGCTTATTTACAATGTCAAATTAAAAACTTTATTGTGGCAAATGATATTGAAACATCCTGAAAGAAAGGCTAAAAAATCTCTTCAATCACCCGTTAACAACAGATAAAGAAAGCAAATCGTTATATTTTAAAAAAGAAATACATTCTTATTTGGTAATGACAATTTTAATGAATTTGACAGATGTGATGGTTGCTATATTACTCACCTACACCAATATAGTGCATGGTTGACCGGAAAAAGGGGTTTCATTTTTTTATACAAATTTTTCGTATCATGAAGAAATTAATAACACACTGCAAACACAGCAAACTGACACATATGCACCAAGACCAAATATTTAGTATTGACTGCAGTGTTGCAAGGTTTGCAACAGTTAAAACAAGTCATCGTTGATGACACAGTCCCCTCTTGTTAATGGCTACCTTCATTACAAGTCCTTGGAGAGGATATCTGCTTCAATTATTTGGTCTGTGATTAAAGATGAGTTGCATGGTGATGAAAACACAAAACCAATGTGGGCTGCTACCCTAATTGCAAAAGGTCCTTAAATAAGTCAATTAGTAATCAATCGACAGGATGTTGCAAAACATTTTCATATTATATTATAACACTGACAGATTATCACGTATACCACATTTCATAAGCAATACCACTAGGTATAAATGAATTGTATTACATCACTGTTACATGTAGATTAACATCTGAACAAAGTTTAATCAAATTTGATGATGTGTTTCTGGACAGGTCACTCTAATTAGGAAAGTTCATTAAATATGTAAATTAAAAATTAATTAACATGACACTGCATAGTGTCTTTATTCAATGTTGAAGCAATGTGAGCTCTGTACCAAGTTTCATGAAATTTGATCAACCGTTTCTCGCCATATCAGAAAAATTACGAAAATTCATTAAATATGCAAACAGCAGTTTACTGACATGATACTACTACTTATCTTTGCATGCCATAACACTACCAGAAGATCAACATCTGTACCAGGTTTCACCAAATTTGATACAGCATTTCTAGACATATCATACTAATGATAAAAGTTCATCAAATATGCAAATTAGCAATCAATTGACATGATACTACTTAATGTCTTTGCATAGTATTACAGTACTGAAAGATCAACATCTGTGGCAAGTTTCATCACATTTGATACAGTATTTCTGGACATAGCCCACTAATTAGGAAAGTTCATTAAATATGCAAATTAGCAATTAATTTGAATGACACTGATAAATGTCTTTATTTTAAATATTAAAGCAATATGAGGTCAACATCTGTCCCAAGTTTCATACAATTGATGAAACATTTCTTGACATATCAGCCTAATTACGAGAATTCATTGTGAATTTATTTCATACCTGTAATTTTTTTTCATGCCTGTAATTTTTATTTCATGCCTGTAATGTTTTTTATACCTGTTATTTTTATTTCATGCATGCCTGTAATTTTTTTTTTCATACCTGTGATTTTTATTTCATACCTGTAATTTTTATTTCATGCCTGTAATTTTTTTTCATACCTGTAATTTTTATTTCATGCCTGTAATTTTTATTTCATGCTGGGTAATTTTATTTTTCATACCTGTAATTTTTTTTCATGCCTGTAATTTTTTTTCATACCTGTAATTTTTATTTCATGCCTGTTTTTTTTTTTTTCATACCTTTAATTTTTATTTCATGTCTGTAGCTTTTTTTCATACCTGTATTTTTTTTGACAGAAATACTTGTTTGATTCAAGAATGCTAAATTTTGGGCGAAAGGTCAGCTTTTCACGAAGGATGAACGAGACTATTAGTGGTATCAAAGGTCACAAAAGTAAAAAAAAATACAGGCATGTTTTGAATTTCGTACATTATACCTGTAATTTTTTTTTTAGTTTTGTAACCTTTAAACCTAGCGGTCACAAAACTAAAAAAAAATTACAGGCATGAAAAAAAAAATACAGGTATGAAATAAATATTACAGGCATGAAAAAAAATTACAGACATGAAATAACAATTACAGGCATGAAATAAAAATTACAGGTATGAAATAAAAAAATACAGGTATGAAATAAAAAATTACAACTGTGGCCTCACTAAGCCACCATATTGCCAAGACATCACCATTAACATCATATTTGATAATACTAACTGTCATTATCACATACATAGATAAACTCTCTGAAAAGTAATGCCTCAGACTCTCAAATTTCTACGATTCTTTTCTGATCTACCACTTGTGGGGGCTCATTTTAAAGCTCTTGGAGAAACAAAAGTTTTCACCATCTTATTTTTTTTAATCCAAAGGTGATTTTTATCCCATAAAGTTAACATAAGGTTGGCGGCCATTTTGAATATGCAATATTGCAAAAATATTGGATAATTTGTTTTCCTAGTTTAAAACTCGGGACGGTGGCCCCTGATCTTAATTGTTGATTTGGTAAGAGAAAGGTTGAAGGTTTCGCTGAGGAAATTTTGAGCAAAAGTTTAAGTCTTTCACTTTTGAGGTGCATACTACCTTAAACTAAGCTTTTGAGATGTTTTCTGAATTTACATAAGTACTTGTTGAATTCATCAAACATCTGAATGTAGTCTTCTGGGTTTTGGTATCATGACCATAAATACGATACCTGTATTGCTTCTTGTTATGAAAGACAACAGTGAAAATGACACAACATTGGACCCATCCTTTCTGAAGATTGTGTTGCTCTCGGACAAACTATCATCTGCTATGTAAACATCCCCAGTAAATGCAAATGAAAATTAAAACAAATTAGTTGCTCCATCATCGAAAAACAGGTCTCTTTCATCATTGCATGTTCAGCAATTAAAAATGTTGTCCGATCTGTTTTTTTCTTATGAGACACCTTACTTATCATTCTACAAACATTTTCAAGCAACAATTATCACGGTCCACTACAACTATTTTCAGTGATTCTCCACCGACTGCCAAACTCACAGGATATTTTATCCTCTCTTTAATTTCTATAGAAGCCAAGACTACACCATGGAAGTCATATTTGATAATGCTATTATTGTTGCATGCATAGACATATTCATCGTAAACAACAATTCCCTTCTCTCTCCTTTCTCCGTCACCTTCAGTAGATGTACTACCAAATCTGCCCAAATATTTGCCATGACTGTGAAACATCTGAATGTAACCTTCTGTGGTATTCTTGTTGACAGCGAATATCATTCCTGTTCTACTGATGGCTATTGAAGAAATAATACTGAGTATATCCTTTAGTGAAAATGACCTGACATAAGACCCATTCTTTCCAAGAACTTTTATCTTTTTCTTTTCGTCAGCGATATACACATCCTCGGAAAGTGGATGGATGGCAATGTATGAAGGATTGCTTAACTCTCCCTGACCAAAACAATCTATCAAAGTTCCATTCATATCACTGACAACTACCTGATTATTGCCAGCATCTAAACTATAGTATAAGGGGTTTCTCTCTGAAACCGCCACGTCTATTGGCTGGAAAGGATTCTTGAAGTGTGTATATTCTATGACCTTCTTAGAGTTACCATCTGTGTCCAGTACTTGTAATCTGTTGTTACCAAAGTCGGCCGTCACTATGTCTCCATCACTGTTAATACTAACACCTCTTGGATCAGAGAGCTCCCCTTTCTGATTGCCTTTTTTCCCAAGCACCTTTATAAAGCCTGTGATGGCTGTAATTTCAATTGGTGTACCCTCTATGGCCTCTCCATTAACCATTGCAGTGATAGTGTATTGGCCACCCATGCCAGCAAAACTTGATAATCTGTATGTACCATCTCTGGTATCATGGACTTCCATATTTTCAGACGACCCATCTGGTTTCTTTACAGTGCCTCTGATATCTCCATGCACCTTGATTTTTTTCCCTGTGGAATCTCTTGTTGTTACCAATAGGTCTATGACTTCTCCCTTTAGTACTTGCTTTGGTATGTTTTCCACTTTGCACCGAGAGATGTGTGCATTATATATCAGCTGCCCCAACATCTCGTGTATATCTTCCTCTGAGGACTTGAAATGTAAAATGTCAACCTGAAAGGGACGCACTGATTTAGAAGACAGTATTCTTTCTATTCGCTTAGTCATTTCTTGCTTTGTGGAGAGCAGCTGAGCAGCATTTCCATGGGACATAAGCTTTTTCAAGTAACTTAAGGTGCTGCTGATCATGTCAAGCTCCATTTCTATCTCACTGATATTGGCATCGACATCTTTTACTTGAAAGTCATAATGTTCCCGTATTTCAGCTCTAAGCTCCTCTTCATCACGTCTGACCTGCTGCTTGACCATTTCCGCCCTATTCTTCAACTGCTTTCCTGCTTCTTTGTCTTTTTCTTGGAGTAGAGAACAAGTGTGTGTTGAGGCTTTGTATCTAGACTCAACATCACGATTTTTCAGTTCCATTTTGCTAAGTATTTTTGATTTGATATTTGCCAGATACTCATCTGCTGCAGTGTTCAAATCTCTATGTACATGTCGTGGTATGCGATGATTGACGATCGTGCAGTCGGTACAGACAGGCACCTGACAGGTGTCACAATAGAATCTGACCTCCTTGTCAGGGTGCACATTACAGTGAACTGATTTGTTTGTCATGTTATCAGTGTCGTTGGACTTTGTAACTGATAATTCGCCAATTGGTAGGATCTGATGTGATCTTGTTACTGCGATGTTTTTGTGGATTTTTACACATGGCTGACAGAGATATTGAGAGCATTCTACACACCTCATTACTGCATCTTTTTCTTGACAGCTTTCACACATTGCAGCAGGTTTCTGTTCTCCTTTCACTCGGGCCTGAAAATCTTCAATGACACCAGTAATGAAAATGTTGTTTTTTAGTGCCCGCACTCCGCCATGAGGGAGTGGACATGAAGCTTTACAGGTTGGGCAGTTTAAGACACCTTGATTCTCCACCAAAGTGAGAAGGCACTGCTCACAAAATGTGTGCAAGCAGGGTAGGCTTTTCGGCTTCTTGTATCTTTCAAAGCAAATGACACACGTAAGGAAATCCTTTTCTATCTGGTTTAGGACTTTCCTAACACTTGCTGTTGCTGCCGCCATTTTGCTGTTGAGTGACTTGGCTACTTCTTGTCAACAGAGGTTTGAAGACAGCCTATCGTTCGATAAAAAAGGCCCCCTAGGTGACAAATCCTAGAACAGAATGTCATTGATATGGTTGCAGATAACAGGAAGTATCTTGACATGATGGGTAAGGGGCCTAAGGTGAAATTCGTTGCAAACATCGATATATCCACCAAAAAAATGCATATAATCACAGATTTCTTTATCAATTGTAAAGCCAGTTCGCGAGTCATTTTTATCAGTAAGATATCCCACTAAATGGTTATCCCGCCTGAAATATAAAGCAAATTTACTACAAATTTGCATATTACTCCTAAAACAGCAATTTAACGGTAAACTGTTTTACAGAATTAGCTTGGTGACCATGACATGATTAAGCCATTTATGATTGTTGTGTATTTTGTTTATAATTTACAGAAATCGTTTTGGATTTTGGAATTTTCTCTCTATTCCCTTCCTCGTCAAGCTTTAATTAGGTGTTTAAAAATGAAAAGGGATAACTGATCAAATAAATTAAATTTTTGTTCCATGGCATCTCAAGTGTCTAATCTGTCTATGGTCATTGGTAGCTGGGTTGAGCTCATATAAATATGGCTAGAAATCATATTAATACTTCCACACTTTGACATTCATTCATTCATTCATTCTGCACCATTGAGAAAAGCAGACCAAGTAATTTTTTATCAGATATATAAATCTAGCACCCTACATATTCAAGTATATGCAAAATTTATTTATACTATACTTGTTTGTTTGTTGATACGTATTTTCGATGGTTAGCGTTAGGCTTAAGTTAGGGTTAGGGTTAGGCTTAGGCTTAAGTTAGGGTTAGGGTTAGGGTTAGGGTTAGACTTATTCACACGCCTAACCCTAACCCTAACTTAAGCCTAACCCTAACCCTAACCCTAACCCTAACCCTAACTTAAGCCTAACCCTAACCCTAACCATCGAAAATACGTATCAACAAACAAACAAACAAATATATATACAAATAAACAAATAAATAAACTGCTCTTTATTGACAAATATTAACAAAACAGCTTTTGGCTGTTAATTTATTAAAAATACAACAAATATAACAAATAAACAAACACAAACACATACACACAAATAAACAGACACAAATAAACAACAAGTTCGAGTCCCCTGTGGTCTAACCATAGGAGTCATCGAAGCTCAGTGGAGTTCGCGCGGAAATGTGTAAGTATACATTTGCAGAAGGACGTGCGTGTATATATATATATATATATATATATATATATATATATATATATATATATATATATATATATATATATATTTGTGGGGGGCATGGAAAAAACAGGAAATATGAGGGGGGCATAGATTTTCCCCATAGTTTACAGGGGGGACCACGGAAAAAAATCACCGGGAAGATAGAAAATCCTCCAGGCTACCCCGAAATAAATTCTGAACACTCCCTAATGGCACATGACCAGACATACCGAAGTGGTTGAAACTATCAAAGTAAGCGCTTGGCACATACCCTATGGTTAGACCAAGCCAGGGAACTACACACTGATACAGTTTTATCAGTTTTCGTCGAAATTCTTTCTTCAAAACTGGAAATGATGATAAACATACTAATTTGTGATATATTTTAGAGGTTAATTCAATCAAAATGCGCAAATTTTAAACAATTGTTTTCCTTCAGCATCATAAAATCACAGAAGTGCTTAGGGTTAGCGACGGGGTCACGTATCGACAGCGTTCGAAAATAGTGTCAGGCAGTAAATGGAAGAGCGTCACTGGCCCGCTCCGCCGATCGTGTAAAAATTAGAGAAATTACAAATTCTGCCAAAAATCGAAGAAATTAGGACATAAAAATATTACAAATTAAATGACATACTAATTATGCGTTACCAACTTCAATTTCAGTTTGCAAAAAACACTGTAATCATCCATTCCACACAGGTACCTCGAAAAGGAGTACCGACGACTGGTGGAATTTTTAAACTTTGATCTGTCTCGCACGACTGAAATGAAAGTTATAAAAATCGCAATTTTAGTCAAATTTCGGGATTTTCATCACATAATTCCTACACCACTATACTCCTGAAATTGCAGAGAACCTAGAGCCCAAAAATGACGCCATTCTTTCTTCGATATATAGCGCCAGGACGGAGCAAAATATGAAACGAGATCAAAATCGTGCAAGTCAGAAAGATTTTGCTATATAGGAGTAATAATAATAATAATAATAATAATAATAATAATAATAATAATAATTATTATTATTATTATTATTATTATTATTATTATTATTATTATTATTATTATTACAAGTGGGATATGTAATAGATATTCCACTGGAATTTTTAAATCCTTGATGGTCTTATTGTTAAATATTTGGAGTGATCATCAAACTTTTTTTGGTGGTGCTTTTTGAAAAACTGTGATATCGTGCCACCAAATGGTGGTCATGGAAACAGGCTGCATGTATAAGGATGATTGTCGTTTTTCATAACCCATAAAAAAACTTTTTTCGAAAGTTTTGACACAAATTGATATTGTGAACCTCAAATTTCCCAAGGAAACAAGCTGCATGTGTAAAAAGATCACTTTTGCTTATCACAACCCATCAAAAAACCTTTTTCGAAACTGGTGTTGCATTTTCTGCCATTTTAAATAGAATTTAACGAAAATAGATATTTTGAACCCGAAAATGGTTGCCATGGAAACATGCTGCACGATATAAAGATCACTTTTGCTTACCACAACCTATCAAAAAACTATTTTTGAACGTTTTGCTGCATTCTCTGCCATTGTCGATGGCATATGACAAAAACTGATATTTTGAACCCAAAAACGGTTGCCATGGAAACATGGGCATCGCAACAGAAATCATTTTTCTTCGTTTTGAACAAAACTTGTACCCGTAAGCAGGAATTTTCGTGAACATGGGTACCTATTATTTTTCGCATTATGATAATTACATAATTCTTTATTTAATTATTATTATTATTATTGTGGTACAGTCGCCTTACACGTTCCAGGGGTATTTAGGTTTCAATGGCGGGCAGATCGAGCACGGCATCAATAGATCAGGCAGAAAAATCGATCGATGTAGCAGACTGCCCAGCCCACAGGCGCCTGTGGTGGTCGAACCTACGGGAATAATACAATCTCACGCCCCAAAGGACCTGAAATAATAGAAACTCACATCCCCAAGGACCCTGGGCCGGGGGTCAGATTTATCACACGACTTGGGGATTTTTTGTCTCACACGGACCGCAGGCGAGTGTGAGAGTAATAGAATCTCACACCCCCAAGTATGGGGTGAGAACACCGCCAAAATTATCTTGAAAACTTTATTTAAACTTATCTCATTATTATTATTCCATTGTTTGGTGATTTAATGATAATTATATCAGTATTTGGCCATTATTTTGCAATTATTTGATCATTATATGGATATTATTTTGACATGATTATGAACTTATTTGGTAATTCGGTTGTTTTGACATTAATCAGCATTGATATCTTGATTTGGAACTTATTTCATCATTATTATGCCATTATTTGGTGATTTGGTCATTTTTATGTCATTATTTGGTCTTTATTATGCGATTATTTGGTCATGATTACGACATTGTCTTGACATTATCTTGATATTGTCTTGACATTATTATGTTAATTCGGTTCTTTTGCCATTATTCGGCATTGATGTCTTGATTTGGACGTATCTTATCATTATTATTGCATTATTTGGTGATTTGGTCATTTTTATGTCATTATTTGGTCTTTCTTATGCAATTATTTGGTCATGATTACGACATTGTCTTGACATTCTCTTGATATTGTCTTGACATTATTATGTTAATTCGGTTCTTTTGCCATTATTGGGCATTGTTGTCTTGATTTAGAACTTATCTTATCATTATTATTCCATTATTTGGTGATTTAGTCATATTTATGTCATTATTTGGTCTTTCTTATGCAATTATTTGGTCATGGTTACGACATTGTCTTGACATTCTCTTGGCTTTCAATTATCTGACCTCCTTTATTATCTGAACTCATTATTTGACCTGCATTTGAACCCTACCCAGAAATCATTTGGCGCAGATGATACGGTCTGTTCCCTCACATAGAGATAGAAAAACGGGCTTTGCGTAAGTTTTAAAGCGCAGCTCAGCACATCGCGTATCTAGAATAGTTGGGCGTGCTCGAAAACTGAGATCGACCACAATTTTGGATTAAAAATCGATTATTTTCGGCGGCGGAACTGGGCTGTGTTGGGTAGCCTTTGGTGGCCTGTAGTATTAGCTATTACACCTAGCCGAGCGTACAGGTCTGTGTACCGTGTGTTCTCGGCGTTATATGGTACAGGCCCACGGCACGTTTCGTAGATCGTCGTCGGATGGGAAGTGACTAAGACCGAGGTTCGGTCTTCGGCCTCACAGTGTCAGTCACTTCCCATCCGACGACGATATACGAAACGTGCCGTGGGCCTGCTATGTTATATGGTGGAGGCCGTATAACACCGGAAACACACAAGACCTGTACGTACGCACGGCTAGGTTACACCCAGCCTGCCACACAGAGATCAGTAAAGGTATCGATACCGTGGACGAAAAAGACAATCACCGCGCTGTCTTAAAAAAATCGCAACACATAGAAGACTAGGGGACTAACAGTTACCATGGATTTTTGAATTCTGGCATATGAGAACAATCAAATATTAGAGAAAAAA
>LD355402.1:12342-40754 GCA_001465055.1 Ptychodera flava | reverse complement strand
AGATATCCACCTTCTTCATCAATACATGTGTCACAAAAGGTTATTCTCTACATAACACAGCAGAGCTCTGTCAACTGTTGAGTCGCTTGTTTTTTCAAAACCACAGGCCAGACAGCTTTAATATTTGGTTTACATGTCCCTAGGATGACCTTAGTGAGATAATTTCATACAGTCAGGAAATGCTTAATTTTGTATCCATGTCTATAGTAGCTTCAGGGACTTTGGCCCTATGTTTTAAGAAAAGTTTCGCTTACAGTGGTATAAAAATTTGGAACAGTTTACCCGTCGACTTATAGTCATGTTCCTCATTGCAGACTTTTAAAGACAAACGTAAATAGCATTTTTATGTGATACAGATGTTCAGTAATTGGTTACTGTCCATTTTGTTTTTGTACCTTATGGTATTTTTTGCCTGTCATGTCTTCATGGATGTGTGCAATTTTCGATGTATATATTGTACATTTTAATGAAATCTCGATAATGTGTGAAAAGAGCCACTGGCTCAACAGTTCATCGAGATGAAATAAAGTGTAATAAATAAAAGAAATAAATGTGTAATACCCTAGCCACTCTGCCTCTCGTTAGTGACATAAGAACAGAGAAATGTCGCAAAATGGGGAAAAAATGTTAATTCTGTAATTACATTGGGCGCTACATGTGCTTTGAAGGTGAGTAAACATCTTCTATCTTGATCAACCACTCATAAAAATCCTGGGTATAGCGACCAATTTACATTGTGAGGATGATCAATATGATATTTTGTTTTCACAACCATGTTTCACGGGTGCTTAGTGTACAGGGTATTAGCTACGTTTTGACTGACACATGTTGGAAATTAACTCGTAAAGTATGTATCAGAAATATTGGAGAAGTGGATTATGACATGTTTGAAGAAAGGACTCTGTGTATGACAAGTCTTGGTTTTGTCATTGTTGATAAATGAATTTAAATACAGAAATACTCTTGTCAACAGTAACACTGTAAGTTGTAAACACACACACACACACACACACACACACACACACACACACACACACACACATATATATATATACATATATATATATATATATATATATATATATATATATATATATATATGTGTGTGTGTGTGTGTGTGTGTGTGTGTGTGTGTAGGTGTGTGTGTGTGTTGAGTTGCAAGCTGAATACTTCCTATTGCACTATCATTTAATAACTAGAAAATGAAATTTAAAAGATACACAGTACAAAAATCACCGCAAACTGGCCAAAGTTACACTCATTTAGGCCTTAATTACATCATAACATGTACACTAATGCAAAACTGCACGAGAAACTGATTGTAAAGAACATGCAAGGAACTACATGACAAAAATTCTACTTAATAAACTGGAGCTTGTGGTATAAAAGTAAGAATCATTAGTACAATTGTTTGAAAGAAAGTGACCTAATAGAGCCCCATACTCACAAACATCTCTTAGGTGAACTGATATATTTTCCCATTTACATAATAACACCATATGTCCACCAACTCATGCCGGTAAATTAAAGAAAAATCTGAGTAAGAAGTTCATTGATCTCAATATTGAGATAGAGCGATGCCTATATTTATCATCAGCAAGCAAAAGTAAATGTAATCAATCATGAAAATGAGCGAGCCTTGGAATAGGCAGATCAACGGCTCTAAAACTATCATAGTGCTAGGACTATGAGGACCATTGATATCACTGAAGTTTCCATATCTGTTTCGTCATGGAGCTGAACAGAAATCGAGTTGAATTTTTCTAAATTAAATTTCATAAAATTGAATCAAAATTGTGATGGTGTGTAAAGATGGACAAATTGTAGGCAAATAGCAAAATAGTCACATCAGTTAAACACGTCAAAGGATAAATGTTTCTGGACGGACAGATCAAACAGATCATAGCATTACTAAAATAATATATATACTTATTTCTCACAAAAAAAGAACATTAATAAACATCAAACAAAGGGAATATATACAACTCATATGTAGCTGTTTTTGTCACAGAATTCTAGGGAACCAGTCAATGGGAATGTCTTGTTGTTTCTGCTTGGTTTTTACCACAATATTTACCAATTACAGGCACAATTATCGACATAACACCATTTGTATCAAACTGTACTTTTACTAATAACAAGAAAACATAATATCAAGTAGGTTTCTCCATTATTGAAAAATGGGCAAATTTCTTCAGTGATCAAGAATGCCCCATCCACTGTTGTACACTTATGAGGCACCTTGTTCGGTGGCTAAATGTTGTCACTCTACAAACATTTTCAAGCAGCAATTCACTCTGTCAACAACAGCTATTTTCAATGGTTCTCCATCGATGACTGCCAAACTCACAGGGTATTTTAGGCCCCCTCGGATTCTGATGGTTGCCAAAAGATTGCCATGTAAGTCATATTTTTTAATCCCGTCATTATCACACACATAGATATATTCCTTGTATACAGTTATACCTCGTTCATCCATTTTCACGTCACCTCTTTTATATGATGTTGTTCCAAATTTGCTCAAATACTTCCCACCCTCCTGAAACATTTGAATGTAGCCATCAGAGCTGTTACTATCTATAGCAAGTACTATTCCAGAACTCCTAATAGCAATACTAGACAATATACTGAGCATGCCCTTCATTTGAAATGATCTTATGTATGACCCATCATTTGCAAAGATTTTGATCTTCCCAGACAACCTGACTGAATCGACTATATAGACATCCATAGTAAGAGGATGTATCGCAATATACGTAGGAGAGGTCAACTTTCCCTGGCCAAATATATCAATCAAATTTCCATCCATATCACTGACAACTACCTGATTGTTGCCATCGTCTAAACTATAGTATAAGTGGTTTACATCTGAAACAGCCACATCTGTTGGCTTAAAACTATTCTTGAAGTGTGTATATTCAATGACCTTCTGAGAGTTACCGTCTGTGTCCAGCACTTGCAGTCTGTTGTTACCATGGTCGGCCACAACCATGTCTCCATCTTTGTTAATACTAACGCCTAGCGGATTTAAGAACTTCCCTTTTTGAGAACCTCTACCCCCTAATGCCTTTACAAACCCTTTAATGGCTGGAATTTCAACAGGTGTGCCCATGATTGGTTCATCATTAACTGTTGCAATTATGGTGTAGTTACCATGCATTCCTGTGCGGCTTGTAACTCTGTATGTACCATCCTTGTTGTCATGGACTTCCAAGTCTTCAATTGATCTGTCTGGTTTTATTACGGTAACGTTGATTTTTCCACATGCAGTGGCCTGTTTCCCTCTTGAATCTCTTATCGTTATCTGCAGGTCAAAAACCTCGCCCTTCAGAAGCTGCTTTGGAAGATTATCCACTGTCGAGTTGGAGAAAGACACATTAGATATCATCTGCCCCAGTTTTCCGTGTACATCTTCCTCACAGGGCGTGAAATTTATAATGTCTGGCTGTAAAGGGGACGCTGATTTTGACGACAGTAATTTTGTTATTTGTCGATCAATTTTTGGCTTTGTAGATAGCACTTGAGCAGCATTTCCATGAGACAGAAGGTTTTTCAAGTAATTTGAGGTAACGCTTATGGATTCAAGCTCCATTCGTATCTCACTGATATTAGTGTCCATTGCTTTCATTTGTAAGTCATACAGTTTCTTTAACTCAGCTGTTAGTCTCTCTTCATCATGTGTTAACTGCTGTATGACTTTCTGAACCCTAAAGCCCAATTGCTTTCCAGCTTCTTTGTCTTTTTCCTTTAGCAGAGTACGAGCTTCCAGGGAGGCTGCTTTATTTTTCTGGGCTTCGTGTTCTTTCCGTTCCAACTGGCAGAGCATTCTTGCTAAGTATCCCAGGTACTCGTCTGCTGCAGTTTTCAAATCTCTGTGTACATGTTGTGGTATGCGATGATTTACGATGGTGCAGTCAGTACAGACGGGTACCTGGCAAGTGTCACAGTAGAATCTGACCTCTTTGTCAGAGTGCACATCACAGTATACGGCTTTGTTTTTCATGTTTGGTGTGTAGGTGGACTTTGATTCAGCAAACTCACCAATTGGTAGTATTTGATGTGATCTTGTTACTGCGATATTTTTGTGGATTTTTACGCAAGGCTGACATAAATGTTGAACACATTCTACACACCTCATAACCGCACCTGATTCTTGACAGCTATCACACTTTGCAGCAGGTTTCTCATCTCCTTTGGCCCGAGCCTGAAAATCTTCGATGAGGCCAGTAATGAAAAAGTTGCTTTTCAGTGCCCACACTCCTCCAAGAGGGAGTGGACATAAAGCTTTACAAGTTGGGCAATTTAAAACACCTTGTTTCTCCACCAAAGTGAGAAGGCACTGCTTACAAAATGTGTGCAAGCATGGCAGGACTTTGGGATTGGTGTATCTTTCAAGACAAATGACGCAAGAAAGGAAGTCCTCTCCGATCTGGTCAAGAACCTTCCCAACACTTGATGCTGCTGCTGCCATGTTGATATCTAGTGAACTAATCAGCTCTTTGAACCGGAAAGTCATGTGATATAGGCCCTCTAGGTTACTGCTCTAGTCAAAACACAAGAGGAATGCATGTGTTATTCACGTTAATACAAACAGCTGAAAACCCACTTTATAAATAGGGCTAGTTGGCATTCGCGTATACGTCAGTGTGTAAGAATTTCATCAATAGATGTGATAAAAACTGATACAGACACAGAAAAAACAAGGTATACTGGGAAAGCATTTGTTATTCCAAGTTTCTCTTGGGTTGTTTAGCTAAAATTTCACACACGTGCATAGCTTGCATTTCGATGCAAACAATGCCAGTAAACTAGTCCCTTTCACTTTGATGGTTCTAAAAACAACCTGCTTCTGCTCACTTGATTCTTTCAGTGGCGCAATATGTTTGAAGCCATGATGCAACATGTACTGGTTGAATAAAAATAAGCAAATGTTTCCAGAGTTCTGACTTTCAAATCTTTTGTTTGCTGTACGGCACATGTTGGTTGACTTGACAGTGTTCAAGTTCACAGGTCTCTAATCTGGTACGTACGTCCAAATACTGAAATTCCTTCGCAGAAAGTCAAACGTAAGCATTAGAAAAAGGAGATAAGACCAAAGATCGACCTTGAAAAACCTAATTAACAAGTTTTCTGTCATAAATGTCAAAATGATAAAGTTTGACCAGTTAACAGTATTATGACACTTTAAGAATGTAACACACTTTCACTGTCAATATTTGCTCTAACCTAATTGTTTTCAGAGAAAAGAGTAAATTGGGCTTATCACATGAAAATGTCGTTTTCTTGTTACGTTATTGAAATAATCTTGGGACAAATATTTAAAAAAGGTAACTTTTAAACCTTTCCCTCAACCATAGACCTTAGAAAAAGAGGTTGTTTGCCTCAACAAAGTTGGCTTGATTAACTGCATCATCATTGGTGCATTGTCTGGAAATAAAGTGCTACAAAGAACATAAATGAATTAAAGATTGCCACATACGGCAGGACATCGTAGTGATTATGATGACTATGTCGTCATCATGATACATGTATAAAGTTCCGTACAACAATATAATGCTAACATACCCAGAAAAACACAAAAACCCTCATTTTGTTATGCAACATGACCACATCTTACCAGTCCATGTGTCAACAAAATAGAGCAAAGCACAGCTCATCCCCGTACGTGGGCTGCCATAGCCGAGTTTTGACTTGCTACTATATGGCTACATTTCCACACGAACGCTGTTGATTGCAGATGCTCATCTCCCTGTAATAGTAAGTATTGCATGTATCACTAAATAATAACTTGAACATTTAAACGCCATGGATCAGTACTTCTGACCAATCGAAATTTCTTGTCATTCAACTCCATTCAATTGTAGTTGCATTCAGATGCTACTTCAAGTACCGATAGCATGATTTTCTGCTATCAGTAGTTGATATAACGAACAGAGAGCACTACGAAAATAATAGCCATGACAGAGCAACGAACATTTTTCTGGACAACAGAGGGCGCCAATCAGCCTCAATGCACCGTATACTTTGGTGAATATAGTAACTAAAAGACTATTTGAGAATGCATTTCACCATAATGCCAATGATATAATATTGCAATCAACAGTATGAAATTTGTAGAATGTGTTTACTCTTTTAAAGAAAACGTCGCACAAATTTCGTGCACACACTGAGATTCATTGACGCTGATTGTGAGCATTAGCAGCCATGGTACCTGGCAAAGCAATATGTGCCGAAATGGAATGAATCGATTGACGATTTTAAAAAAATAGAAACCGACAATCGTTTAAAGCCACCTATTGAGTATATATCATAAAAACAATCACCGTATGTAAATGAGTTTTATTAACCCTGCCCTAACGGGCACATATGCAACCACATATTAGACACCAAACCCATTTAAACAGCAATATGAACTTCAGGCATACTGTACAATTCAATATATTATTTCAGAGGGAAATGAGCTTATGATAAACCAACCTGTACAAGTCATAAAGTAGGCAAATGAATATAAATGTCATCGACCGTATCTCACATATTTTCCTTAATTACATGACCTCACCATATTAAAGTTAGCTAGCTTAACATCAAAGCATTGAGCGACAGAATTGCCTGTAACATCAGTGTCATCAAAATGAGCATATTGTATGAATGTTCATGGAAAGTTAGTAGACTGCGAATGTTTGACAAAGTGTTTTAAAGTGTAATTGACGAGAACACGGAACATATGTGGTCTTGAAGTTGGAATACTCTTTTTTACACAACCTTGAAGGGACTGAAGTGACATCTGTGGAAACTGAACATTTGAAAACATCTAGAAGTAGCTCATAGAGTAAA
This sequence comes from Ptychodera flava, assembly GCA_001465055.1. Taxonomy (NCBI): domain Eukaryota; kingdom Metazoa; phylum Hemichordata; class Enteropneusta; family Ptychoderidae; genus Ptychodera; species Ptychodera flava. The sequence continues at coordinate 33,920 of LD355402.1, read as the reverse complement.
CTTTTTTTCCTTAACCAGCTAGCTGGAGAAATGCCAGAGAGATTGCTGAATGACCTCGGACATATAAATGGAGAGAAATTTAAAATACACAATGTATGCAGCGGAGCAATGTCAAATCAGTTGTATTTACACAGCAAAGAATCATTTCACTTCATCTGTCTGATGATTGCAGAATGCATGAAACTTAAGTAACAGATATAATTACTTTGTACTTGAAGTAATTTTGTGTTATTATTTATAATGCTCTGCTTTAGCATCGAGCACTGTACTTTCCCACGAGGACATCTGTATACTTCGAGATATATATATATATATATATATATATATATATATATATATATATATATATATATATATATATATATATATATAATCCTTATTTGCAAACATTTTGCTTATAACTTTACTCTTACAAGTACCCGTGTCATACATTTGCAAGCACATGTTTATTGCATATGACCATTCTATGTTGTTGGTGCAAATGAATACACAACTGTAGAACATGTACCAACGTTCTGTGTAATTAAAGAGCCATAAAGACGAAACCTCACCCGCAGTAATGTTTATACATTTGAATGACTTGATAATATGGAAGGTTTTTGCAATGGTACTTTGACCAAAAAGTTCGCGCGGCCGTAAGAATCGCAACACCTCTGATCGACCGTTTTTGCCACCAGGCCTGGCGCAAGGGAAGACACGCGGTTGGCGGTATTGTACTGCACAGCAAGAGATAGTGAATTCTTATTCAGAGTAAGGATAGCGGACCATTAACAAAAATAAAATGGTTCCCAAAACAAGCTAACGATGTTACAGAGGCTTGCTTTATTGTCACTATCAGGGGAGGTGTGAAATACTGTTTTTATTTATATACTAGTACATACATGTTCTTAGTGATCAGGCAATCTTTAGAAAGACGAAAATAGTAGACCGGTCAAACATTTAGGAAGTACCAATTTCAAACTTTTATTCTTCTTTTATTCAGAAAACATGCAATAAATGATAGTGAAAATGAACATGACGCGCCCAAGGACCACTTGGAGCGATGCAAACGTTTGTCTGGCAGACCATTTCACGGAGCCTTTAGGAAAAGGGCAGAGGTTGCTCCGATTACTCAAGGATGTTCTTTGCAACCGTATACTTAAAGGATTGAAAGGACTACAAAATCTACGAACTATTAATGACTGTTAATCATTCATGGTTGATTTAACTAATCAGAGATGCCTTGCTTCACATTCGAACATTGTTATATAGTCTATACACATTTGCAGGTGATAAGTCTTACTGTCAAAAACTGTTATTTTCAACAGTTCTCTACTGATGATTTATTGGCAGAATATTGTAGACCCAATCTGATTCTCACGACATGGTTGCAGAAGGATTACAGGGTAAGTCATATCTTATAAGGTTATCATTATCATGCACATCGTTACACTGATTGTGAACTGTAATGCCCCTTTCAACCATACCAGTATCTCCTTTACCAGAAGTGTGCTCAAATATTACCAATGTTCATAAAACAATTGAATAAGGCTTCTTTTCAGGGCTGTTCTTGTCGACAAACAATATTTATATTTCTGTGGCTACCGCTATGCATGATAAGATTTAGTGCACATTGATTTGCAAATGACTTGAGATAGGATCCTTCTTTTGCAAAAATGTTCCCCCTGTCTCGTAAAACATCTTCATCTGCTATGTGGACATCCCCAAGTAGTTTGGTTTTGTGCGGCAATATGAAAAGTACAATTCTCCCTGACTAAAACAACCCATTGTGTCACTTTTCTTGTTATCATCTAAACCGTATATAACTGATATTAATCCCAAAATTCTGCATCTATTGGCTTAGAAAAGGACGTTTGAATACGTCACGTATTCTATGGTTTTATTTCAGTTACCATCCATGTCAAGTATTTGTAATCTGCCATTCCCATGCCATAGTCCACCGTTGCCATGTCCCGACTACCGTACTGTGAATGTTCAACCTCTTCGTATAACCCCATGTTTTGAGACCCTACCTCATAACCGCAATGTATTATCCCCATAAAGAACGGAATTTCCATCGATATATCTTCGATTGTGTTATTAATGTCTGCAACTTGAACTCGCATGTTCAAACTCATGATCTGTTGTCGTACCGATGTCTGTCGTCTGTGTATATGAGTTTTGGTTCAATATCGAAATATTGGCTCATCATATCTGAACAAAATTTGATACGTAGATTTGGTTTTTTAAAATTCGTAACGGCAAGAATCAATTATATCTTGGAGGGCGTGGAATGCATGTTTATCCAAGTGTGCATCATATGGCCTTTTCTGGCCAACGTTTTACGGCCGAAGGGCCTGAGCGTGCAAAGGCCCGAGCCCGCATGCCGAACCTGGATGCCATGCGACATAAGCCAATTTGTAGCCGTTCGTTCCTATTCATTTCATCAGCAGGCAGGTGGACGCCATTCTTTCATGGTGAGGGAAAAGCCAAAAAAGTAAATTGCCTGGCTTAAAATAATCGCAATCATACCAATCCATAATCCAATAACACTAGGTCAAAATTTGTAAGACAATAGTTGTAAACATAGACACAAAACAGCACAGAACAGACAGTAAATAGACGGTACAAACAAAGTCAAATTCATGAAAGAAAGATATATGGACCTCTGGCCAAAAGACCAAGAAGTGATGTCAGGTGTTTCGAAAATAGTAAGCGCATCCTGCCCCACATGTGGCACCCGCCATATATCAATCTGTAAGTCAGATAGGTAGTGGTCACTAACTAAGGCCCAATGTCACCGATGCCATCAGTGATCATTTGTCGAAGAGAGATATTGTATTTATCTACCAGCTTGCGATACCTGCCAAAAAAGCGTTTGAATGTAGAGACAAGAATCGCACTCTGCTCTTGAACATTGATCCTCGTAAGTCTTGACTACCCTTGCCATACAAGCTCTTAAAACTATGCCCGTCGACTACGTGTGTATTATAGTGCCCTAGCCAATGCGTCTCTATGCCTCTCATTAGCATTAAACCTTACGTATTTACAATATATGTATAGCATTTTGGAATCAGAACTCGCTCAGTATATATTAGACATATTGGAACTATAAAAGATAACATCGACGAAGAACAGTTTCCATTAAAATGTTCTGTTTATGATACAGAAAGGCGAACACGGTTTATTAAGGCCAAACCGACAATAAGAAATATAATAATAATTACATGTTGTTGGATAATTTTTTTACTATAACCCAAACGGGATTCGAACCCCTCCCACACACTCACGGCAACATCGCCTAGCTGATAGGCCTCACACAAAACCAGTCGGCCACTGCTTCCAACCCTAAAAAGAGTTGGTCACAGTAACCGACGTAGATGTTGCAATTCTGTGCGCGACCGAACAACACGGTGTGCGTGGAGCAGACGACACACAGACACAGTACACACACAGACACAGTACACACACATATAGTAATCACTTTAATGCATCTGATTTGAATAATACATTTTCTGAAAAATGACAGTACAATAGCTCATGTTGCCCAATTCTTTAAAGTACAGATTATGATTGGACAGAAATACCCGTTGCCTCCAGGTCCTCTTTCGTTCTGTCCTCTTTACATCGCGATTTTCCTGTAGTATTTTCTAGTTAATGCTTTTTTAATAAGATGACCGTTTTTTATTTCTCCGGAATTTATCCAGTGTTATATAAAGATTATCTCTCAGATAAAGAGTAGTGTTGCATTAAAAATAATTGAATCTATATTATGATGATCAAGGAAGACAGTACAGGTATGATCTACTGTAGTAGTAATATAAAGAGGACATTAATTCAAAAATAGAAATGAATTCAATTGTCAATGGTAAAACTTCACCCTTTACATCGAGATGTTTCCTTGACAAGCGGAATACTTTGTATTTCAATGTGCACTAGCAAATAGACCAAAAAACTAGAAAGTAACACAGCACAAAAACACTGTAAAATTTTCAAAGTAACATTCATTTGGGCTTGAATTACAACACAACGTGCGAGCAATTGAAAACCACAAGATATATAAACCCCATGTAAAAGGTTGTACATAGGCTTGAGCTGTGAGAATAAGAACCAGAATCAATGGTACAGCTTCATCTCAGTAGCACCATATTTGGCACCGATCGAGTCGTAAAAGTCACGAACATTATTTAGGCGATCTGACATAATTTTGTGTTACGGCATCGTAACACCATGCTAACCAACTCATGACTGTGCATTTTTTTAAAACCCAGAGTAAAAAGAAGATTATTAATCTTAATCTTATGTAAGAGTTGCTGTGCATTTGTCTTCGAAAATCAATATATAAATATTAAATAAACGTAAAATTAATGAATGAGTCAGGGAAAAATATCGCCAGTTACACTGCCGTATTTCTATGGAGATGAAGGACGTTGATATTATGTTCTCATAGAATCTATTAAACAGAGTTTAGGTTGCCTTCACCAGGTCAAATTCAACAGCGTTCGATAGTTAGAAATGTAAAATGTCTACAGCAGTATAAAGATGTCAAATGATCATGTCTCTGAATGGATAGGTCCAAATAAAGAATATCGCAAATCGCATGATGTTGCACTCCACCGTGAAGAAGTGAAAATGAAGTTTTGCATTCCCAGTGTATACAAAAGTTAGTATATTTACAACACAAATATATCAAAATATCAATAATTAACAGTTCATTTAAAACTATCATTATTACCAGTGCAACAATGAAGGTTTTCCATCATAAGTAAAAATAAAGTATTGTTTACTCTATAATACAATGGAAAAAACACTAGAATTGAAGTAGATAACAGTAACTTATTCTTCACTGACAGGACATTCATAAAAGTCAAAGCCATCAAAGAGATTGACAGGAGTTTGTGCAACGTGTGATAGTGAGTGTGCGTGCGTGAGTGCTTCACCAACTCTACAGCGTGTGGAGCGGTCTCAGTCAGAAAAATGTAACAACTTAGCCGGCTATTGAACCACTCTTTTTTGGGAGTGGAGACTTAGCCGAGCGGTTCTCTCTGTGGCCTCTCCGCTAGGCGACTGATGCCGTATGTTGTGGGTTCGAACCCGATTGAAAACTAGCCGCATCATATCACGATGGAGCTGCAACTGTCAATGGAAATTAATACAAGTTGCTTTGTATCTTTTCTGCCCTGTTGTTTAGAACTAACCACTGGTTAATGATTTAACGGCACAAGTTAGATATTTTTTTCACTTCACACTAACATCATGACTGCATAACATCATCTTTAATTGCTCGTCATCGAAAAACAGCTGCAGGCCCGTTTCCCAACGTTCGGTGATCACAAATGACGTCTCCGCTGTTCTCCAGTAACGTATGGGAGATCTTACCTGATAAAAAAGTGTTGTCATTCTATAAACATTTTTAAGCAGCAATTCCGACTGTCCACAACGACTATTTTCAATGGTTCCCCACCGATGACTGCAAAACTCACAGGATATACAAGCCCTTCTTCAATTTCTATTGTAGCCAAGACATTACCGTGAAAGTCATATTTGATAATGCTATCACTGTTGCATACATAAATATATTCATTGTAAACAACAACAATTCCCTTCTCCATCCTACGTATACCATCTTCCGCACATGTTGTACTAAATCTCCTAAAGTATTCGCCTTTATCATGAAACATCTGAATGTAACCTTTTCCTGTGTTCTTGTAGACAGCGAGTATAATGCCCCTTCTACTGATGGCTATCGAAGTAATAAGACTGAATATATCCGTCATTGAAAATGACCTGAAATGAGACCCATTCTTTGGAAAAACCTTTATCTTTTGAAATAAAACACATCTATCTACAATGTAAACATCCCCATTAAGTGGATGGATGGCAATGTACACTGGATAACTTAACTTTCCCTGGCCAAAACAATCTATCAAATTTCCATCCATATCACTGACAACCACCTGTCTGTTACCCTCGTCTAAACTGTAGTATAAGTGGTTTTCATCTGAAACAGCGACAGCTATTGGTTTGAAAGGATTCTTGAAATGTGTATATTTTATGACTTTCTTACAGTTACCATCTGTGTCTAGTACTTGTAATCTGTTGTTACCACTGTCTGCTGTCACCATGTCTCCATCTCTCTTAATACCGACATCTCGTGGATGGGGGAACTCCCCTTTCTTAGTGCCCTTTGTCCCTAATGCCTTTGCAAACCCCTTATTGACAGGGATTTCCACTGGTGTAGCTACAATTTGCTTGTCGTTTATCAGTGCAGTTATTATGTGTGTCCCATCCATACTTGTTCGATATGTTAATCTGTACGTACCATCTCTGTTGTCATGGACTTCCACATCTTGTGACGATCCGGCTGGTTCCTTTACAGTGACTCTGATTTTTCCACTTGTGATCACCCGTTTCCCTCTTGAATCTCTTGTTGTTATCACCAAGTCAATAGTCTCTCCCTTCATAACCTTCTTAGGGATATTCTCTACTGTGCACTGAGAAGGACACGTATCACTTGTCAGCTGTCCCAGTATTCCATATGCATCTCCCTCTGCAGGCTTGAAAAGCACAAGTTCAGGCTGGAAGGGATGTCTTGGTTCTGAAAAGAGTATTTTTCTGATTTGTCGACTGATTTCTTGTTTGGTAGAAAGCAGTTGAGCAGCATTTCCATTGGAAATAAGCCTCTTCAAGTGAATTGAGGTCCTACTGATCAACTCTAGATCCATTTCTATCTCACTGATATTGGCGTCAACTCCTTTTAATTGAAAATCATACAGTTTCTTTAATTCATCTGCGAGAGTCTCTTCTTCGCATTTGACCTGCTGCATGACTTTCTTAGCCCTAGATCTCAATTTCTCACCAGCTTCGTAGTCTCTTTTCTGTAGTAGAGTGCGAGCCTGCACGGAGGCTGCTTTGATTTTCTGAGCTTCGTATTCTTTCAGTTCCAACTGGCTGAGCATTCTTTTCAGGTCGCCAAGGTACTCGTCCGCTGCACTGTGCAAGTTTCTGTGTACATGTTGTGGTAAGCGATGATTAACGATGGTGCAATCAGTACAGACAGGTACCTGGCAAGTGTCACAAAAAAGCTCACCTGCTTCTCGGGATGTACGTCACAGTACGGTAGTTGGTCCCTCAGCTTTTTCGTGCAAAGGGATCTTGGTTCCGAAAACTCACCAATAGATAGGATTTGATGGGATCCTGTTGTGGTGATATTTTTATGGATGTTTACGCATGGATGACACAAACGTTGAACACATTCTACGCACCTCATAACTGCATCCGTTTCTTCACAGCTTTCACACTTTGCAGCAGATTTCTGCTCTCTTCTGATTCTTGCCCGAAAATCGTCAATGAGACCAGTAATGAAAAAGTTGCTTTCCAGCGCTTGCACTCCACCAAGAGGAAGTGGACATGAAGTTTTACAATTTGGACAATTTAAAACACCTTGTTTCTCCATCAAAGTGAGTAGGCACTGCTCACAAAATGTGTGCGAACATGGCAAGACTTTGGGATTGGTATATCTTTCAAGACAAATGGCGCACGAAAGGAAATCGTCTGCGATCTGGTCAAGAACTTTCCCAACACTTGAATTTGCAGCTGCCATGGTGCTATCGTGACTCGTTGAAGCTTGTCAACCAGCACGTTATGTGATAAAGGCCCTCCAGGTTAATTTACTCAGATGAGATCAAAATAGAAATAGATAAGATGAGTTACTTTGCATGATATCTACATACATGTGTAGCGTACTATTAGTCAGTTGCGGTTGATAATAGATTATGGAGTAGACGTTTGTGCGGGCATTGAAAGGTCTGGTGAAATGGTCACGTTCGTGTGACTGAATATCTTCCAGGGGGTCAATACTATTACACTCGCAAGAGAATTGCAACCTTAAAGTACGCGCAAGTGTTAATTTTTTTGATATTTCTATGCGCGGCTTTCATGGGGTCATTTTGCAACAGTCAGGTCACGCCCATAGCGGGGATAATGGTTGGCCGTCTGTGACGTCACTGGTGTGTTCATTTACATCGAATAACGGTCCAACGCCGCCTTATCTCTGCCCGGTATCCGCTAACAAAACACTGTTCGCGCTGCCCATTTGAGCCGCCCATTCGCCACGTTCGCCAATGCGAATCGAAATCCGAAGTGGCGAAAAAAAAATCGATCCTAATTCGCCACAGCGGCGACACTGATTTTTGTTTAAAAAATATGGTAAAATAAAGAAAACACGTGGGTTTTTTAGTCTTTTGTTAAATCTGCGCTTCTCTCTCGGCGATTCCCAAAAACTGTGTCTACTTCCGTATATCATTGCGTTCTTTCCGTCGTACGTATTTGCAATCGAGCCAAGTCTCGCGAGAGATTTGACGTCATTTAGTCTAGTGGTGTACAGCATGCATAAATAGCTCTCGCGAGAAGTGAAACTTACACACACGCAATCGAGCCCTCGCGATAAATTTGACGTCATTTTGTCTACTGTACAGCGGGCATAGGAACGCTCGCTCGCGAGAATTAAATTTTTGCTATACATAGCAGACATACGCATTTTAATCGAGGCAACAAGGTTCGGTGTTGCAGTTGATTTACATTGCGGTCTAGATGTTCTGTGTTGTGCATTTTAATCACGGTCTTCAACATTCCATGTTGCGGTCGATTTGCATCGCGGTCCTCGTGGTCGGGCATTCCCCGTTGTTCTTCAATTTAATTGCCGTCCAAACCCGGCGTCCCAACGACGCGTTCCGTGTTGCTGTCGATTTGTATCATGGAGGACTCTACCTCCACGATTTGTATCGCGATCTCAACGTTCCGTGTTGTTGTTCGTTTTAATGGTAGTCTCAACATTCAGTGTTGCTGTTCATGCTGTTGATTTGCATTGCGGTCCCAACCTTCTGTGTAGCGAGTAGCGAGGCAGGCTCAGCCGAGGGACCGTGGCCGATCGTACGAACCAGCAGAGACAAGCACATTATGGTTCAAACACTCAACACTTGACGGAAACTTGAAAAAGTTTACAGTTGAGCCGTTCATGTTCTTGCCGCTGTGACAGCCACCCATAGTGAAGGAGGACACTGTCCTGATCATGTAAGCGGAAACTCTAGAAGTTACCCCCCGTAGGGAGCTTACGGAGGTGTGAATTACTTTTCTTCCCGTTATGAGATACGGCGTCGGGCAAACTTCGGAAAGCCGAAAAAAGTCGACTGGAGAGGCTCGGGGGACACGCCCACATTGCATTTTTCTTTTGCCATATGTCATAATCACGCGCGCTAAACGAAAAAAGAAATGAATGTAACTGTTTTATAGACCATCAACTGTATTTCTGTGATTTTGCAACATCGGCATTTCACCAGACCTTTGAATTTCCAATTTGCCATCAAGCTGGTAACTTTCAACTTTTATAAGTTTGAAAAAAATTGAAGGAAATTTCATTTGTTCATCAACTTGAATTTCCAGAAACCCTCAGAACGACAGCTTTTCTTTCATTTCAATGGTGTTTACAATTTGCAATTGTGTTCTTAATTGGTATTTTGATGCACTATGCGATTACAATATTTTGCTTGTGATAAGATATATGTGCGGCATCCCGTGCTATGGCATAGAAGTCATATGAAAAAAACTCACTGCGATACAATTACTGCTAAGTTTGGAAACTTGTTTCACTCACAAAAATTAAGGCTTTTTCAATAAATTCGCATCTATGGCTCCAAGTTAGTGTTACATTCATACCTGCTGTATTTTTCAAGACAAAGATTGCACCTGAAAGTAAAGTGACGTTGGCATCCAAAATCGAATTTTAAATGGTTCTACTGAAGGCGCTCGTTTGGTAGATTGCCAATCTTATCATATTAACATTTTTTGTGATGACCTTTATATATACTTTGTATATCCTGTTAAACTCCGAGGTAAACAAGATAACAATGAAGGTGTACATCATTTATTTCTATACACAAAATTCCTTTCACAAATGAACCATGGATTTATTTTTTGACTTTGAATAGTTCCTTCTCCAGTAAAAAAGGTGGATTTCCTCCCCGCGTTCAAGAAACCGACAGTCTCTAAGCTAATAGCCTGTACAGTTGACTTTCCAAGCCTTCTTATTCACAGGACACCGTAGGTTAGCTCATAGCTACTTCTAGATGGCTATTTTAACAACGTCCTTGGAAAACCATAAAATCTAGAATGGCCATGAAGAGCTAATAAAATATATTTGCCTGTACAAGCTGAAAACTATAAGCCACCTGGCAATTGCGACACCATGCCACACTCAATCCGGAACCACGCATCCTAGGAAGTCGCCAGTGCTCAGAGTATGGGTGCTGACCTTAACAAGTTTGTTGATTGATTGGTTGATTGGACCCAGTGCTTTACTATCTTATCGTTTAGCCTATTACGGATTAAATCCGTGCCGTATGCGACATATTCTATCGGGTACACGCTTCCAAAGTGCTAGGGGATCGATTTTAGGTACGATTCTGGTAATTTACACAAATATACAGATTTACATTTTGGAAAATTCCAATTGGATAGCTCGGGGGACCTGCTTTCACCCCGGCAGGCTTTAGCCCCTGGTATAGTACGCACCCAATGGTGCGTATTAGACTGTGTATGTGGAAAGAGTGGTGGAACCAGTAGTGCTTACTGCTTATAGCAAAATATGGGTCTGCTATACTGCATACATGGAACTGTCCAACAAATTTTAGAAAGTGTTATTTGCAGAATACACTCAAAAATAAACAAAAAACACACACACACAACAAGAACAGCTGTTCCTTGACAAACAAACATGAATAACAATACTACTCTTTAATGATATATTTTATATATTGAACAAATCATATGTTGTATAAAATGAACCAACTCGCAAACATACAAAGAGCCTTGGCTCCATGACTACGATGTATTAAAATTGATATCATTTTAGTCTGGTTCCCTGCCCCATCTCTAACACTGCTGGCGTAACACTCGTGAGCTGTGCATGCAGCCAGCGGTAGAAATGGGGCAGGAGACCACCACTTTGGCATACGCCCTCTAGAGCTAGACCAACTCTCATGTCGGCGATCGACTATACTCTTCCAGTTTTTCCATTGTACTTGTGGTCCATTGAGCACAGAGTGACAGGGGACCAGTCTGATCATCGTTAAAAGGGCGGAAAAAATCCCCATAACTCATCATATGGGAAAGTTAAACATGGAAATGAAATTGTCTAACGTAGAATTGTTTGCTTGAATTGAATTTGAAAGCCACTTGCTATAAAAGGAAAACATTATTTCAGCGTATCATCACATTTTGTATCTAATCTAGCAGTTTCTATGTTGCCACTTGACTTCCATACAGGACATTAGAATATTGGGGCACGGCTGTGACATTTCAAAGATCTAATCGAACATTTTCATTTCAAAAGCCAAGTAGCGGTATGCACATGTAATTGGGAGGGAATATTCGTGATTAGACCAGACTGAACTTTGACCCTTTAATGACTTTCCATATTTAAATTATAAAAAAATGCCGCCAATGCGGATTCTACATTTGCCCATTTTTTCCTAACATAAATTTTCTGATTCTTTCCTTCAGGAGACTCAATTCCTCACAAGGAAAATGTGAAAACATCGCGCATAGAACCAAACTACCAGCTTTTATTGCACTGTGAAATTAAAACTTAAATGATGCAAAAAATTTGTTGATGAGAAGAAACCTTACATTTTGATGGAAATATTTTAAAGCTGTGATAGTAACTGCATGTTGGGTACATATTATGAAAAACCTGCTCACAGAGTAAGATTTTCATGTTGAAACATTATTTTGTCGAGAATTACATAAAGGAAGCTGGCGCATGGAAAGGATATCTTCACATGATCTTTTCGCCACTGCCTTTCTTGAAATTTGCCGATGAGATAAAGGATAGAGAAAGTATAAGGATCTTTTTCAAATTTTTTCCTTCATACTGAATAACATATGAGCAAAATGACAGAAAATGTGTTACCAATAAATTTATGTAGGAAATTACTAGGCAGTTTGGTTGTATTCTGTACTTAGTTAGTATTGAGGTAGATGGCTCTATCTATAAAAGTTCACGCTCGTCATCATATAAGCGAATGATTCAATCATGAATAGTGAAATCACTGAAGTGAAACGTCATTGTACGGGACCAAGGGTGACCTAACATTTTGCATGTTACTAGCGTTAACATTAATCGTGCACGTTTCCTCTATTCCAATGTTTATTTATTAGAAAGGCTTGATAACGTAGTGTTAAAACTCCATTTACAGTAGTACTGTTTGAATGTTTCCATTTCGCTTTAAACAATATTAGTGTTCATAACTTGACATTTGTCCAGCAAACTGACCGGTTTTTTCTTTCTCAAAAAGGATTTACCATACATCACAACATTATAATCAAGAGTTCTTGTAAATGGAAGACATAGTGTTGAGTCAGCATTTATTTTGTGGCAGTTTCCTACAAAATGTATTGTACTTGTGAACGAGACAGAAATGCATTCTCTGCAATCATTTATTTGTGAAATCTTGACACAGTATTTGCATTTCCATAAATAATGCAAGCAAGAAATGTGTTTACTAGCGCCGTGTTAAGTACACAAAACTGTAACAATTAAAGTAGTAGTCATAAGATTTCAGAGCCATGAAGTGCTGTATCTGAGAAGTGCCATTTGTTAACATTGTCGTAAATATATCAATTTCCTTGAATAACCTGGACTTCCGGATAATTTGTATATTCATGAAAAGTTGTTATGTATCCAATACTATCTGTGCATGTACACATTCAATGATTTAACCTATTAAAGCCCCACTGACTGTTACTTACAAACAAATATGCCATCCAATCTTGGGAGAAATGTTATGGATTTCTTTTTGAGGCCATATCGTCCTTTAAAATGTCACTCTTTTAATCCTTTGGATTTAGATTTTGTGGATTAAATTCGAGCACTTTCACGTATATTTAAGGCGGCGATATTTTAATTGCAACTCAAAAATTGTTTAGTCATTAAAATCTAAGTCGTCAGTCACAGTCAAAGACATTTAGCAGTATCAATACCTAACTATGGTAATCTCTTCTGTAATGAGCATGAGGTATTTTTGGTGTTTATCTAGTGTTCTGACATTTTTATGTAAAGAGCCATTTCTCACACTTCAAGGTATTTACCGGTGGTATCATTCCAAACAGACATTTATTATCTGACCTGTCAGATATCGGCGCGGATAAACATACCTGTCAGATACCTTTACAGTTCACAAAGCACAGCAATCAACTGTTTGGTCTGTGCTAGGTACTTAGACTGTTTCCATGGCAACATAGCAGTGTTTGCACAAAGTCTCCAAAAATGACCAAGTGCCCCCACTAACAGGGATACAGACTATGGTGAATATGACAATGTAATAGTACTATTTAAAAATGTCAAATTAACAGTGTTTTGAAGGACACGCAAATGACAGTCAAACAATATTTCAGTGATACCATTCCAAATCCTAGCGCTTTCATACATACATCCGTACACGACCTACAGTTAAAAGAGTGTCATAAAACCAAACAGTATTTCACTCCACTCAGTGGTCGTAGTAGTTTGAACTTATTTAGTGTCTTGGTGTCAGTTACTAAGTTGATCTTAAGGATTACTGCTTGGAAATTGGAACTGCTGTATGGCTTTGACTTTGCTGGCTTGTGCCAAGTAGAAGGGTCTGTTTACCTTTCTGTTGCTGTAATATAACAGATAATTTCACTTCTTACCATGTAGATGGCAGGGATGTTTCAAAATGGCTGAAGGTTTACTCGGCATTGCAATAATTATCAGTGACTTTAAACTTATCAGAGACTGACAGCCATCATAGAAATATGTCCATATGCGTTTATACACTGTGGGTTTGTTTGTACTATCATCACATGATCTCATGGGCAAACAGAGTCTGTTGAACACACAGTATGTGCTTTTCATTCCGGAGTAGAACTAATGCACACTTTTATGCACAGACCAGATTAAATGTGTCAGATTGAGTGTACATTCAAAACCTACCACAACACAAAAAATGATTGACATGCAGTGTATGTAGTCCTGCCGTGAAGGGTGGTTTTTTTCTTGGCAGCTGCCAGTTTCTGCCAAGCTTGAAGTCAGTGATAATTGTTGCAGTTCCAAAAGTGAACATTTTTATCAGTTTTCTATGTTTTAAACTTCCCAACCATCTAAATGGCAAATTGCAATAAATTTCTTATATAAGTAGCCACGCCTATACTGAATTATTCAAACCCAGATAAGCTTTATGGCAATATGCCCCCACAGTTATGAAGTGTCTGCAGCTGACTGAAATGAAAAATGATATCGCTGACAAGTTAACAAGGTCGCTCACTAATTACCAAGTGAATTCACTACATGGCTGGCAATACAGCTGGGTACTTTGCTGATTAGGCGTCCAATTTCCAATGCCATTGCTGAAAAATCCTTTCACTTTGTGTTCTTTCAGTTCAAGATATCTACGAATGTGTTCTTATGCCAAACAAATATCTATCATCTTGATCTCTGTGATATCAGAGTTGATAAACACCTCTGTGAAATGAGGTGATGGTACACAAATACACCTGTGAACCATGTTGTCTATTACAGGTACAGTGTGTTATTTAGTACCAGGTATACCTGGCCGTTCTGTCCAACGTCATTGAGTCAATTGCTTATCAAATCATGTATTTTAAGGTCCCTATTCCTGATTTTTTTGTTGTTTTTACCTGCATAGCTAGCATTAAAGTTCTTTAAGTTTGTTTCTTTGTTTTTCAGTTCCAGATATTTATGAATTTAGCATTATGACAAAGTTTATATGATATTTATAATTCTGTCTGTCTGTTATGTCTGATATGAGAGTTGATAAACATACCAGTCATGTGGATAATGATGGCACCCTTAGTACAGGTGTAAACCATTTGGTAAATGTCAGATTCACTGACCCTTTTTCCATGACAACTCGCCAGAATAGAGATCAAGACTATGATTAATATAGTACATAACTTATTAATAATGATACAAAGCTTATTTATTATGTCAAAATAACAGATTTTATTGTGGCAAACAATATTGAAACATGCTAAAATAGACAGTGAAAAAAGTGCTTCAACACCACCTGTTAACAACAGATAAAGAAAGCTTATTTTATTGTAACAATCAGATATACTTGCTTATTAGGTAATGACTGTGTATTACTATATCGCTTACTGACTCACACCAATATAGAACATATGGTTACTGGAAAAAGGGAGTTTCTATTTTTATGGAAATATTCCTTTCATGAAGTATATAGACTATATCTGTGGAGAAATACAATTGATAACACACTGTAAATACAGCAAAAAGGCATATACAACAGGTCAAATATTTGATATTGATTGAAGTGTCATTCCGAGTTTTGCAACAGTTAAACAACATTAGCAAGCTTACCCAAATTTGACTTGTGGGGCTTGGTAAGTTATTATGACCAGTTGATTTTCTTTGTCCAATGAAAAGCTACAAAGGGAAGAATATAACTGTAATGTACAATGCAAGGTTACAGAGCATTGTGAACAAGAGGTCAAACTCAGAGGGTACATATAATGCTTATCTATCACTAACAACTACTTAAGACGTATTGTAGTAATACACACAATAATGTTCCATTACAAATGAAATACCAAATAGCTCTTAACTGCACAAATAATGTACCAGATAACAAGTATAATAAGTTACAGATATTCTCTGTGCTTCAGTATTTATTTAGAAATGTGGTAGGCATACACACCTCTGCTTAATATCCCTCCCCTAAGGAGCCCTGAACAAAAACAATACATGTTTACAGGTCAGAGTACATTTTGTGAGTATTATTATATGTAGTTAAGGACAGTTTTCTGCTTACTAGTCTTACTCAACAAACAGCTTCAGACAGCAGTTGTCACGGTCAGCAACTATTATTTTAATTGGTACTCCATCAATGACTGCCAGACCCGCAGGATACTTCAGGCCCTCTCTGATAACCATGGTTGCCAAGACATTACCATGAACGTCATATTTGATGATGTTGTCATTATCACATGTATAGACAAACTCTTTGTGAAAAGTAATGCCTCTTTCACCCTTACTTAAACCAAGCTTTTGAGATGTTTTTCCGAATTTACATAAGTACTTGTTATGCTCAAACATCTGAATGTAGCCTTCTGAGGTATTAGCATTGACCACAAATACAATACCTGTATTGCTTATTGTTACAGAAGACATCAAAGTTAGAGAACCCTTCATTGAAAATGACTTGACATAGGACCCATCCTTTGTGAAGATTTTGATTCTCTCTGACCAACCTTTATCTGCTATGTACAGATCCCCACTAAGTGGATGGATGGCAATGTATGCAGGATTACTTAACTTTCCGTGACCAAAACAATCTTTCAAATTTCCTTCCATATCACTGACAACTACCTGATTATTGCCATTGTCTAAACTATAGTATAAGTTGTTTTCCTCTGAAACAGCCACATCTATTGGCTGGAATGGATTCTCGAAATGTGTATATTTTATAACTTTCTTACAGTTGCCATCTGTATCCAATACTTGCAATCTGTTATTCCTATAGTCGGCCGTCACTATGTCTCCATCCCTGTTAATACTAACACCTCTTGGATCAAAGAATTCCCCTTTCTGATTACCTTTTTTCCCCAGAACCTTTATAAAGCCTGTGATTACTGGAATTTCAATTGGTGTACCCTCTATGACCTCACCATTTATCATTGCAGTGATAGTGTATCCGCCAGCCATGCCAGCAGAAGTTGACAATCTGTATGTTCCATCTCTGGCATCACGGACTTTCATATTTTCTGATGATCCATCTGGTTTCTTTACGGTGCCTCTGATATCTCCATGCACCTTGATTTTTTTCCCTTTGGAATCTCTTGTTGTTACCAACAGGTGTATGACCTCTCCCTTTAGTACTTGCTTTGGTATGTTTTCCACTTTGCACTGAGAGATGTGTACATCGGACATCAGCTGCCCCAACTTCTGATGCACATCTTTCTCTGCAGGCTTGAAATGCACAATGTCAGCCTGAAAGGGACGCCCTAATTCAGAAGACAGTATTCTTTCAATTCGCTGAGTCATTTCTTGCTTTGTAGAGAGCAGCTGAGCAGCATTTCCGTGGGACATGAGCTTTTTCAAGTAACTTGTGGTGCTGCTTATTGTCTCAAGCTCCATTTCTATCTCACTGATTTTGGCGTCAACATTTTTTGCTTCGAAGTCATAGTGTTTCCGTAATCCAGCTCTAAGCTTCTCTTCATCATGTCTGACCTGCCGCTTGACAATTTCTGTCCTATTCTTCAACTGCTTGCCAGCTTCTTTGTTTCTCTCTTGGAGCAGAGAACGAGCCTGCGTTGAGGCTTTGTGTCTGGACTCAGCTTCATGATTTTTCAGTTCCACTTTGCTTAGCATTTTTGTCATCCTGGCCTGATACTCTTCTGCTGCAGTGTTCAAATCTCTGTGTACATGTTGTGGTATGCGATGATTAACGATGGTGCAGTCGGTGCAGACAGGTACCTGGCAAGTGTCACAGTAGAATTTTACCACCTTATCAGGGTGCACTTCACAGTGAACTGCTTTGTTTGTCGTTTTTACCGTGCTGTTGGACTTCGGTGCTGATAGTTCGCCAATTGGTAGGATCTGATGTGATCTTGTTACTGCTATGTTTTTATGGATTTTTACGCATGGCTGACAGAGATATTGAGAGCATTCTACACACCTCATAAATGCATCTTTTTCTTGACAGCTATCACACTTTGCAGCAGGTTTCTTTTGTCCTTTCAACCGGGCCTGAAAATCTTCGATGAGACCAGCAATGAAAAAGTTGCTTGTCAGCGCCCGAACTCCGCCATGAGGGAGTGGACATGAAGCTTTACAAGTTGGGCAGTTTAAGACACCTTGATTCTCCACCAAAGTGAGAAGACACTGCTCACAAAATGTGTGCAGGCAGGGAAGGCTTTTCGGCTTCCTGTATCGTTCAAAGCAAATAACACAGGTAAGGAAATCCTCTCCGATCTGGTCTAGGACTTTCCCAACACTCGATGCTGCTGCCGCCGCCATTATGCTGTTCAGTGACCTGGATAGTTTTTGTCAACAGGGGCGCGGCATCACACCTTTGATTTGTGAAAAGGCCCTCTAGGTGACGGGTGGCAACTCCGAGAAGAAGTTGTAATTGTTATGAAGTATCCTGATGACAGGAAACGGTCTTAGCTAAGTGAGCAGCATATTGGTCACATCAGAGTTTGTTTAAAAAGAAAAATAGCATTTGAAAACATGGCAATGATAATTGCAAGTTATCAGGCCATCACTTTATGAGGGCCAATATGCTCCTGAAACTAATTTTGTAGTTAACAACGAGGTCAATAGTTTCTTTTTTACTTTAAATGGATCAATTGTAGAATGCCCTGTTCAACATTCATCATAAACTTCCAACTTTGACAGTAGCTGAGCTTTAAAAACACTGACAGTCGGGTGTTAGTATTTGAACTTGATGCTTTGAGATTATGTATTATTAGGCAAAGATTCGTTAAATCATCGTGCAACGTTCGTCTCACTTCTTATATACATTTGTGAGACTAAAGGTGTGATTACATTGTTCCAGTTCATAAGTACTTCATACATGTATACTTAGATGTTTTTCAATCAACCCGACGAGAAAATTGAAAGTGAATGGATGAACAAAGTTGATTGAACAAAGATTGACAGTGCCATCAGGTTCTGTAAAAAATGTGCAAAATATTTTCACAGGAAATGGACATATATTTTCGACTGATGAGAAAAACAGCAGTGTGCCAAATATTGCTAAAAGTCTTCGACAGCTTTCACTGCCAAACTTTGTTAATGCCTTGTCGATTTCAGTGAATGAAGGTTGAATCTACTGGAAATAAATGATATTGTGCTGCAGAACCTGTGGGGTATGTCCCTTGACAAAATTAAACAATACATCGTTGAATTACTTGCAAATTGAAGTCTGAAGACAAATCCCTATCGAGGCAAATATCGTATGAATGAATCCGTTAATTATATCTGTTTACACTTTAATGTTACAACTAAAATGGAGTGGAGTATGTCTATGGGTCACAAAGTTGATATCGATACATATATTGTGTAACAACCTTTGAACTCTCGAGGTGGACATTAGTATGTAAATATACAATGCGGCCGTAACCCCATAATTTGATATTTGATGGATGGTACATGATAGCAGGTACGCGTTGAAAGCTTTATTTCTCTACCAAGTGATTTACGACAAACAACATCATGTAGTAATTGCATAAAAGTCCACACAATGAATAGTATATCTTGCCCTTAAATGACAGTTAACCACCGAATCGACCAAAACTGTCACAACAACTTTTGAACTCTCGAGCTTATCATCAGTATGGATATACAATGCGGCCGTAACTCACCTCATGATTTGATTTCGGCCTGTTAGATGATAGATGGTACATGATAGCAGCTACCCGTTGAAAGCCTTATTTCTCAACCTAGTGTTTTATAGACAAACAACATTCGGTGGCCCAGTGCCAGAAGGGCGTTTCCCCTATGCTTTAACTCAGGCGATACGCCCCTCTCTCACTGGGCCATCCATGTAGAAGTTGCTAAGAAAGGCACAATTTAGCCTATCTTACTCTTATAACGCAGTGGAGCAAACCAACATAACAACCAAAACTACTTATCCAAACAAATGTTTTACCTTCGTGTCCGGGCTTCGTGTTTGTCAAGTTTTTTTCATGATGGTGATGTGTTATTTATCCAGCAGTTTTTATAAATGTGATTCCCGGTATAACCAGAGTTCCCCAGTCATATGACCAGGATTTATTTTGTAAACTGATGCAATCCTACTTTGGAAAGGGTTCCCAAACCTAGGAAAATAACTTTAAAGAATGAGATACCAAAGCAGTTGCGGTGAGGGGAAGCAATGAGCAGTCAATCGTCTTATTCAACATTGCAGATTTCTCTCTAATATTGTAATCTCAGTCTTCCATGACGAGTCTTGACTACCCGGGTCGAACCAACTCTTAAACTCTGCCCATCAACGATCATTTATCTAATACGAAAGCCCCTCTTCCTCTCGTTTGGTGGCATCAGAACAGAGAATTGTCGAAAAATGGGAAGAAAATGTTAATTCTGTAATTTCATGGGAGCTACACATGCTTTGCAGTTAAGTAAACATTTCCTTTTTTGATCAACCATTTATCAAGATCCTGATTATGGCGGCCAATTTACATGATGAGGATGATCGATATGATATCTAGTTTTCACAACGTAACCATGTTTCACAGGTGCTTAGTGTCCAGGGTATCAGTTTTAACTCTTGCATTCTGGTATGAGAGTTAACTCTCTTAGTATGTATCAGAAATATTGGAGAAGTGTATGAATTTAGAGCCTATGTGTATGGCTAGCTTTAGTACTGTTCGTGGATAGATGAATTTAAATGCAGAAATGAATTCTCTTGTCAACAGTGACACTGCACATTTATGATGAGTTTACATGCTGAATATTTCGTATTGCACTATGATTCCGTTAAAAGACAATGAAATTTAGGACGACACACGTACAAAAAATCACTGCCAAAGTGTCCAATGTTAAACTCGTTTAGTCTTTAATGACATCATAACATGTATACATAATGCACAACTGCACAAGAAAATGTTTGTGAAGCAAATTCATCGTCACATGTTTTGCAAAGTACTTGACAAATATCCTACTTTATAAACTGGAGCTTGTAGTGTAAAAGTAAGAATAAGTTGTACAGTTGCTTCAAAAGAAGTGACCTTATGGAGCCCCATATTTTGTACCGAGTTGTAAAACACATCAAAAAATGTCCTAGGTGAGCTTATATCTTTAGACATTTACATACTAACATCATTCGTCCACAAGCTCATGACGGTAACATTTAAAGAAATTTGGAGTAAGAAATTCATTGATCACAATTTTGAGAGAGATACCTACCTTTATCATCAGTGATCAACATAAATATAAAATCAGTTGTGTGAGCTTAGGGAATAAGAACATGAAAGACTCAAACGCCAACATCGTGTTATGACTATGAGGACAATTAATGCCAATGAAATTTCCAATTTGTTTTGTCGTTGAGCTTAACAGAAATATAGTAAATCTTTTTCTAAGATAAATTTCATGTGTGAAGATGGATAAATCGTAGACAGCTGTAGTTAAAAGTAAAATAGTCACCTTGCTTAAAAACATCAAAGGATAAAAGTCTCTTGACGGACACATTAAACGTTAAAGAATCATATCATTCCTAAAATAATACAGTATACTTATTCTTCACAAAAAAGGACATTACAATTAAAGGGAAATATATATAATTCATATTTAGCTGTTTTTGTAACAAAATTGTAAGGAACCAGTCAATGGGAATTTAAGTTGTCCTGTTGTTTCTGCTTCATTGTTACCACAACATTACCAAATACAGGTACAATTTTCAATAGAGCACTACTTGCATGAAACTAGCACTTGTACTACTTACGAGAAACATAGCATCAACTAGGTTTCTCCATCATTGAAAAATGGCAAATTTTATTCAGTGATCAAGAATGTCCCATGCTCTGTTCTACAC
>LD355395.1:176746-196299 GCA_001465055.1 Ptychodera flava | reverse complement strand
ATTTGAACGAAATTCTAATATAAATATGCAAATAGGGGTATCTCCGCTCAAGCTGGGAAGAAGTCAAATACATGCTGGACAATGACTTTATTGAACCAAGTAGAAGTAACTGGAGTTCGCCGTGCATACTTGTTCCAAAATCAGATCACAGTTATCGTATGTGCACGGACTACAGGCAAGTGAACACTTTAACAAAGACAGACACATTCCCAATCCCGATGATTGATGATTGCATCGACCGAGTGGGAAAAGCCAAGTATGTGACGAAATTTGACCTACTGAAGGGATTTTAGCAAGTCCCTCTGACGGATCGTGCTCGTGAAATATCCCCTTTGTTACACCAGACAGATTGTTCCAGTACAAGGTGATGCCATTCGGAATGAAGAACTCTCTGACAACGTTCCAATGGATGATCAACGACGTCATATCCAGGCTAGACGGATGTGCAGCTTACGTCGACGACGTCGTCCTGTATAGTGACACCTGGGAGGAACACATCAAGCTCATGCAGAAGTTTTTTGAGAGACTGAGCAAAGCAATGTTGACTTTCAACCTTGCCAAATCTGGGTTTGGTTGGGCCAGGGTGACTTACCTTGAACATACTGTAGGACAGGGTGAGGTAAAACCTGTTGATGCCACAATCAGTGCCATTTCAAGTTTTCCCATACCAAACTGCAAACGACAACTGATGCGCTTTCTTGGTATGGCTGGTTACTACAGAAAAATCTGTCAAAATTTCTCCACAATTACTGAGCCTTTGACTAACTTACTTAAAAAGAAAGTAAAGTTTGTTTGGTCAGAGCAATGCCAACAGGCATTTGATACACTTAAAGCCATACTGCAAAGTGCTCCAGTGTTGTCTGCACCATATTTCACTTTGCCATTCAAATTAGCTGTAGATGCTAGTGATACGACTGCTGGTGCTGTTTTATTGCAAGAGGATAGTCATGGGATAGATCATCCTGTTTGCTATTTTTCACGCAAATCTAACAAATCCCAGAGAAACTACTCTACAATTGAAAAAGAGTGTTTATCTTTGATATTAGCTTTACAGCATTTTGAAGTTTATGTTACTTCTTCAACTCAGGCAATAGTGGTTTATATTGATCACACCCCTCTTGTTTTTCTGCAGAAATTTAATGGCAAAAATCAGAGGTTGCTAAGATGGAGTTTAATGTTACAGGAGTTTTATCTTGATATTAGACATATTAAAGGCAGAGACAATTTAATTGCAGACTGTCTCTCTCGTATTTAGAGTTTATTGTTGTTCACACTTTCAAGATTACATTTGTAAAAGAAAGATTTTTCTTTGAAAATATTCTTTTTTGGAGAGGGGGTGTGTTATGTAGGTCATTTTCACACACTCATCATGATCGAGTTCAATTAGTCTAGAACATTCTCAAGGTCACTGCCCTTAATGACCTCACAACCTTGAATTCAATTAGTCGTGTTTTGAATGTTCTGGAAATTTACTGAGTTGTGCAAGAGAGATAATTTTAGAACAGTAATTAGCATGTCAATGAAAGTTCTAGATTGTTCTTATATGCTTATGTAAGCACATGAGTATAAATACTTGGACAGCAGGCTTGCAGTCAGACATTTGGGATTGTGTCTCTTGTGTGTTACTTCAAGTCTTTGGAAACTCCAGCAGTAGTCATTCTCAAGACTTTTCAAGACCTTCACTGCCAACGCTTATTTATATTGTGGACTTTGTGCAACTTCAAGCCTGCAAGCCAAAGGACTGTTCATTCATCCGACTGACTGTTACAACTCTGAGACTGGAGCTTTGCCGTCCCAGCTGAGATAAGTAGTCTGTACACTTTTAAAGCTTGTATTCTATCCCTGACTTAGCAATTAGTTTTATTTTCGTAATAAATTTTGTTTAAACGGAAACTGCTGAGCTCACCCTTTTGTTCGTTTTCTCTGCATGTAACGCCTTGAAATGATCAACATCTTTTACTAACACCCAAACACTGCAGGTAAAGTCACAAGCTGCAAAGTGACTTCTGCTGACAAATAGGATTTATGAAATATATCTATTCCGTCAACATTAGTCTTCTTCAGAAGTAGCAGGCCCTTGAAGCCTAATTCCCCTAATATCACCATATGTCTTGGTGTCCATAATTCTGCAGCAGGCGTTTCATTCATTCTCATGGCTTTTGACTTTAAGTTTCAATAGGCACGAATTTAGTTTAAAAATCTTCTCTTTTAGGTCCGGCTGACCCTTTGACTATACATTTCAGTCATGGGTCATAAGTGTGAACATAGGAATTTTTGCAAATGGTGCCTTATCAGTTGCTTTGTTTTGCATTTATAGTGCCATTTGCGAAAGCTGATTGTAATCATTTACTGAATATAGTGTTCACTTTAATATAACAAGAGTTCAATGATGAAAGACTGTGATCTGATTCAATGATGAAAGACTGTGATCTTCGATTATTTGACGTTTGTAGTAAATCACATATTGAAAAGTTTATTACCACCTTGTATTTTTCCAAAGGAAAAATAGAGTCACGTGCATGTAGAAAATAGTATTAAGCTTAACATAAAAACGCCTTAACAATATAACGTGGCTGTTATGTTAAACGTAGAAACTTCCATTTATACAGTCCAGGCAGTGTTAATAGTCGATAAAATAAATGTTCATATATATTACATGCATGCTATGTTTTCCTTTTACAGCTAATGTCTGGTATAACTTTTGTCAGCTTTAAATAACCCGTTTTAAAAAGTGTTTTCACTCAGATCATCATGTTCAGATTGAAGTTCAAGTACCTGTAACTTCACAAAACGTTTCCTTCACTTTTGTCAGTTGAATTAGCAACTGTCGTCCGTAGAATTTGTATCATAATACTTTTGTTCACTGTATTTATAATTTTATCTTTCATTCGTTCAACCTTGAACACAGATTCAAAATGTTTAACTAGCAATAATATCATTATTATTGACGGCTGACTTACTGGCCACCATTTACTTCATTTGGAAGGAATAACAATATATGCTAATTGAAGAAAATTCAAAAAACGTAAGTAATACTTGTAATAAAAGTACGGGACTTTGTAAAAAGGTCGTCATGAATTATCTTCAGACTCTGAGTTGCCTGAATCACTTTGAAAATGCAACATGTACTAATAGCGAATATTAAGTTTTTTGAATTAAAATACTGCATTACTGGATCTCAGCATGACTTCTGTGTGACTGATGCAACAATCACTTGCAGGGTATAAACAGAGTTGAAATCAAAATGACATGTGGTTTATATTAAGCTATCCTTTTGATTTTTTATGAATTTCAGGCAAGCCTTTTAAAGGGCCGTTATTTGACATTATTCAACTTTTGACCATTTTTTACTTCGGAAAATTCCATGTTGGAGGCTCATTATTGTTGCAAAATTTTGTTTTACGAAGAAACAAACATGATAAGTGATGTTATAGCCACATAAAACTGCTAATTTTTGTTCAAACGTGTTGCCCTTCCTAGCTCGTTTATTGACGTCTTGCATGCTCAGCGTGCTGGGGAGAACGCAGATATGGTGATGCCGCGATCATGCGAGATGTACAAGTTCACGTTTATTGCGGGATCAAAACAACATTGCATCGTGGATTGCCAGACATCTGACTATGCAACGTGCTCGGACAATGGACTACGACGTAAGTACCGGGCATAAGTAATGAATATTTATTTTGAAATTGCTGTAAATGGCTCGCGCAGGTGCAGAAGAATGCCTACGTTGCAATCCGCGTGTCAACAGAGTTTGTTTTTCTGTCCGGACAAAAATTGAAATTTTTGTTGTAAAATCACATGTTATTTAGTTTTAGGGCACGTAATGTTTCCGAATAATATGCGATTCTCTGTTATTTGACAGGCTATTCAACATGAGCCAATGATCATTTCAATCAAAACTAACGGAAAAATCGCCAGAAGATACAGCTAATGGAACTTTAATATTGCTGACCAATACAATCAAAACGATTTTCAATTTTGTTAGGCTGTTATAAAGGAATGAGATCTCAGTTCATGGAAATGTTAGTGCTGCAGGTAATATCGATATGTCCAAAGCCTTATCCCTGATTTTATCCGTTGTTTTCTTGGCAAACTTATGTGTTTGATTAGTCTGTTGTTTGAGGGAAGGGAAGGTCTGCTCGTAAAGCCGTCTCAACAAAAACTGACGGCTACTGGTACAATTAATGCTAAGGCTCATTACATTCGAAAACACTATACTAGTGAGTATCAGGCACATGGTATTTTAACATGGGTGTACAACTAACGAAATATGGTTGTTTTGATTGAGTTTATATCCGAGTATGTGTATGCAAGTGCTTCATGAATGCTACAAAATGTACGCGTATGGAGGGGTCCACTATCAGATTACTGTAGCAACTTGGCTCTGTTATTGAAGCACTCTTCATTTTGGCTGTGATGTCTGCGCTAAGTGACTTGATGCCTAACGCTGTGAGTTCGAAGCCGACTGAGAATGTACCAAATTTTCAATAATGACCCTTCGCCTAATATCGAATACTACCCAACATGCAATAACGTCTAACCTTGCAATATTTGATACCCGAATAAGAATATAACTACGCATCAACCATGACCACGCCAAAAACAACTACAAAATTTTGTATCATTCCTCCGTCTACAGTCCTTGTGTCATGCTTGATTGCCGAAAGTGTGCTCTTAGTTGCTAAGTATGCTTATGATTTGTTTTGATATTTCATTCATTCATTTTATTGCCTTTTATGAAATCTTTGACAAGTTCATTATTACAAAAACTAAAATAGGCAAAAGGCAAATATGGATCCAGAAAATAGCTGTATGCTAATCGAATCTGGTCCCATTCTCTTAAATATTTACATTACACATTCCACCATTTGGCGCTTAATGAAGTGATTAGTATTAAATTTTCTCAAAACTAGTCTTGTAACAACCGATGTTTTAATGATTTTATAAACTGATATCGTGATGTACTTATTTTATCTGTATTCGGTAAATTGTTAGATAACTTGGCACACATTTACGAAATTGCAAATTGACCTACAGAGGTATACATTCTAGGTAAAGATAGATTCGCACCAAGTTTGAATCTAGTGTCATAACAATGATCTGCCATTGCATAATAATCTTGAATACTTAAAGGAAAATTCTTGTACTGCAAATCAAAAATAAATATCTCAACACTAAATTTGTGACGTTTATAAACATTTAAAATTTCCAAGTTCTGGAATAACGGTGAGGAGGGCTCTTTGAATCCAGAAAAAATTATTGCCCGTAGATACATTTTGTAAGAGATATAAATAATATTCAATTATCATGAATATGTACCACCCAAGACTTCAAGACCGTACATTATATTAGGTAAAATGAAAGCATTGTATAGTAAAACAAGTACATTTCTTGGAACATAATTATCAATTTGAATAAAATCCCTACTTTTCTTCTTATACTTCTTATACATTTATTTATTTCTGCAATGGGTTCTTTCCAAGTTAAATTTTTATCAATTATCACTCCGACAAATGATGCTTCCAAGGCTTCATAAATGACAATGTTTTTGACAGATAAAACGTAAAATTCTTAAACCATCGCCCGCGGCAATGAATAATGATTGCAAATCAATGTTGACATCGTGTTGCAGCCAGTATCAGCTTAGATAAGAACCCACTTTTGCATATATTGTAAACTAACATAACAGACGAAATTACAACAAGATACTGTAGTTTCTACAGTCATGTTCCTTACGCGCAGAGTTCGTTTTGTACAGTATCGAGCTGTCGAAGGCCAACAGGGTACAGTGCTGGCGTCTCTTGAAGACATCAACTCAACAGTGCGTTTCGGTTTCAGTCCCAGTAGTACTTCAAATTTAGCCGCAAACGGACTCGAAAGTCATGTTGTAAAACACTGCTTTTTGAGACTGTTGCATTGAATGTTCGCATTGGAGCCAGTGCGGTCAGTTTCGTTTCGCCGATCATGCTGTGCTTAGTGTATGTTATATTGAAGGCGATCAGAGGTGGATCATTCAGCGGGCCTTGGTTGAGTTGCAGTGATCGCACACTTCCGGGTAGAAGCGAGCTCATGACATAGTGTAGGCATGGAGGGGAAACTTATGCTTAGGCTATTATCTTCGTGGGTAAGGTTACAGCGGAATGTAAAATGGTGGTGATATGGTCGTATTAAACATGATATTATAATATAAAACGAGCGTTCTTGGAAACCAGGATAGATTGTGTTTGGGCCATCGATGAAATACGAAACACACTTGTTCACAGAAAGTTGAACCTGGTGCACGATGTGACAGCGGCGAGACTAGGCAGCAACATTCAAAGATAGTTACGGTTGACTCAAGTAAGGTTCCCCTTGCAAGGACTCGACTTTGATATTGGTGATCAAATATTTGAGATAGCTGTGTTGCCGATTTTCGCGAAAAATACAAGACGGAGGTGGGCTTTGCACACTGTGCGGACAGCAGGCGGCAAAGTGCCTTCACAGCAATGACTGTATTGGCTAACGAGGACGCCCACAAATAGCCTCACTTGGAGGCAGGGGAGGAAGGCAAATTGTAAAAATCTTGGTTTATTTTTTAGAACTGATTGTCCTCGTGAACAAGGTAGATCAACGTTTTTAAAATCCGACATTTTTCGAAAAGAATGCACATCAGAGAATTTAGGATACTTTTGGAAAACCTGATTCATCTCTTAGTGCATACGACTTGTGGAAAGAAAACTGGTTTAGGTCACCGAGTTGTCACCACTTATCAAGGTCGGAATTACTGGGCACCGGGCTTGTGATCTGAACACTGGCATTAGAGGAAATTTGCACAGAAAATACTGGACGCTTCTGTGTAGGAGAGATGCCTGGAAGGATGACAGGTATATTGAATGCAAGTCACATCTCTGCGAGTGGAAGGGCTGTTTTCACAAAAATAAAAAGGAAAATTATCCCCTATTGTGTGTTGCAGCTCGTATGGTCCGTGTACCCGAATCCTCAAAAATCGCACGTACATAGGCCACCATTGGCAGTAAGTAGTGCTTTGAGACAAACCATGGAGCTCTTTTGGTAGCTCCATGCACAAACCAAACGGCTCTTTTCAGGGCCACGATATTTCTTAAAAAACAGAACTGCCGTAAACAGTACACTGGCTTATGGGCCTATATTTACACACACATACCTTGTACCCCATGCGCATTGTCAAAAGCACAGTCTCATAAAAGTGTGAAAAAAGAAAACTTTCGTAACTTAATCGCAGCAGTGTGCATTCGCCCTGTTTCAGGTTTGTGTCGATTGAATGTTGTTTATTTGAGGTTTTGTTGCATTGTGTATATCGTAGGTGATCCGGTGTAAACATTAACTGTTTGATCATTAGCACCTTCTGCGCGTCACTTTGTGATTGACAACAGTTTGAAATGGTCAAAGGCTATGTTGTCGACGCCACTGACCGTGTACAGAAACGAACTTTTATCAATAACTCACTTAGAACTCTAAAATAGACAGTATTTAGCTCACAACGCTATGACCAAAGTATTCACGAAAGATAATATGGTGGCACAGAGCTGTAGGTCTCCCCTCAGACCATAATGCTGGAGTTTTGATAATAGCACATTGTGATCAATAGTATCCAATGCATTCGTAAAATCAATAAAAATACCCATGGTTGAATTTCCTTGATAAATTTGCTTTATTAAATTATTCACAAGATTGATGAGGGATAATTATGCACTTCGTCTCTCACGAAAGCCGTATTGGTGTTTGAAAGCAGGCTATGCCTGTCCAAGAACTTCATAATCTGCTTAATTACAATTTTCTCCAGAATTTTACTTACTTGGGGTAAAACAGAAATCGGATGATAATTTCCACTTTCGTCTTTTGAACCCTTTATATAACTTGGGACGACTTAAGCAATTTTCAGTGCATCGGGAAACTGGCAATTTTGGAACGACATATTAAAGATGTGAGAAAGGGGTGTTGCGAGTTGCATCGCAGCAATAACCAGGAGTTTCGCAGGCAGGTTATCATAACCAGTTACCTTCTTCAAGTCACGACTCATCAATAAGTTGTACGTTTCCTGTTCCATTGTCGGATACAGAAAGAAAGAATGAATTGACTGTTCTGGTAAAACCTCTACAAAAGAGGAACGATGCTTTACAATCTTACTGGCCAAGTTTGAGCCAACATTTGTGAAATAACTATTAAAGCCATTTACAATCTCTTGTGGTGTACTAATACATTTCTGGTATGCCACCTGCAGTCATCGTGAGATGATCTGGCAAACACTGCCCTTTCTTTCCCTTATGAAGTAGTTTGTTAATAACATTCCAGGTCATCATTGAATTTTGACAGTTTTCCGTAAAGAGTGACATATAGTAGTTTCCTTTTGCAGCCCGTAGTAAAGAAGTGAGTACATTTCTGTATCGTTTGTACTGTACAACAATAGTTGTTTCATGATTTGATTTAACCACCTTGGTAAATAAAACATGCTTTTTATGAATGAACTTTTGATTGATTTTGTAATCCAGGGCTTGCGCTTGATTACATTTTTCAATGATCGTGCCACTAATGGTGCATGCCTATTACAAGAATTACTATAAATTGCAAGAAAATTGCTATATGCGTCATTTACATCTGAACAATCATATACATTATCCCAAGATTGCTGAGAGAGATCACATCTAAAATGAAAAAATCCTCTGCATTTTTATCATCTTTAAGAAAATCAATATTGAAATCTCCAAGAAGAATAAATTGCTGCTTATCTGATTTAATATAATTGAGAACTCGTAATAAACTGTTTTGAAACTCTGATAAATTGGTATCTGGTTTTCTTTACAAGATTCCTACAATAAACTTTGCTTTCTGTCAATGACTTCAAACCAGATTGACTCAGAGTGGTCAACACTATGCGTCAACACTTTACATTTGACAGATTTATGGATATAAGCGGCGATGCCACCTCCCCTTCCAATGTCTGGATGTTGCGCCGCCATAGAATAAGAGTCAATGCTAAACAAATCACTGCTATCAATGTTCTAAGTTTCTGTAATTCCAATAATTTTAAACCACGTGTGTAACTCGTCTTTAAATAGTAACTGAAAATCTTCAAAATGTTTGTTCAAGGATCGAACATTTAAGTGAGACACGGTGAACGCATTTTAAAACATACATTTGTAAGTGTTATTGAAATTTGTGGGGGTAACAGCATTGCTAGCAAAATTGATATCAAATAAATTCTCCGTATTTGGAAATAAATTCATGAAATGAAAAGACAATTACATTGAAAACACTATACAATAATAACCATTTCACGATTTTCATTAGATCGTCTTCATTGTATGTCTTAATTGTCCTGGTATTTTGATTTTTTTAACACAAATATTGCCATGATTTGTCCATAAAAAGTTATAGTTTGATGCCTTACGTTTTTCGTTTACCAATCCCAGAAATTTCCGTTTCAACGTCTTAAGATTTTAATTTATAGCGTTTTGGGCGGTAAAGCCTACCTTATCCGTGGTGGCATTCTTGATTTTCTTACTCTCTGTGTATATCTGGTCGCGTTTCTTTCTGTTTGTAAACCTAACGATGATTGGCCGTGGTCTTGTCCTATTAGATGCACCCCTTTCACTTGCCTGTAGCTTTCCAATCCTGTGCGATACTTTCATGTCATCGGCTGTAATGTCCGACGGTCCCCGTCGATTTTCTTTAGTACTAATACTGCAATTTCTTCCGTATTTTTGGTTGGAGTTTCTGAAATAAATTATCTCTTCTGGTGTATTGGTTCTTTTCCTCTTGCGTTTTTTCCACTTCTGTCATCCTTTTCTCCAATTTCTCATTTGCTTGCTTTAGCTGTCTGTTTTCCTCTTCCAGAGATTTGATAGAGCATTTCATGTCTTCAACCAGGGAGTTGAAGAATTCCAAATGACAAGGACATCGCATTCTGTGCAGTTTTAATTTCCTCGATAGCCGTTAGTACAGCTGGCAGACACGACAGCAGTGAATAAATGTCCTTCTTTTGCTCTGATATCATTGCTAACGAGGTTGGCTGAGATTTCTCATCGGGTTGTTGCGCGTTTTGGTGCTAACTTGAGTCGCTGTCTTTTGTCGTCGGAAAACGTTTCCCATTGGAGGCCCGGCAGAGGAAGAGATTTCCCTGAGGAAGCTCACATTTCTGGTCTTTCCACAGTCGTGGATAAATTTTTTGTCGAAGAACAAAATTAAAAAAATATTCTAATTTCTAGTTTTTGTTGGTCGGCATACTGTTTATTATCTCTGCATCAGTTGTTGTCATTATTCACGTCAAGCTGACACTGAATGAGATAAGCTGAACTCACGGTTTCGGTCGATTCCGATTTTGTTCACAGCAGATAAACTGTTGCTGGACAATTAAACTTGTTTGTATGGCGATAAACCTGATGGAGTACATGATAAAAATAAGAATATTGATAATAAGAGATTTGACTTCAAATAAACCTTATAACGATACCATTTGATACCCGTCATGTAAATTTGGTTAAATTTGGTCCTTTCAGCGACTCAAGTTATATACTATAGCTGCGTATCCAAAAACGTATGTACTAACCCAATATTCAGGGTTCGCTGGTTTTCTACATCAGGCAGTGAAGCTGCGGGCGACACAAGTGTGGGAAAACTTTTGTCGATCTATTATTTGATCAGCTTTCCAATTAATGAAATGTATTCACCTGGGTAATTTTCGTCGCTTAAGTAATTCGGAGTGTTCATTCGGCTGCTATGTATACGTCGTAACACGTATACAATCGAGGCAAAATTCGTCTGCATGAAGAGCGATCGGCCAAAAATGACAAATTTCCATTGAACAATTGCCCCATTCATTTTGCAGTTGGTTGACAATTATGCATTTTGTTTGCTAGTCAGGGCTGGACGAATGCCTTGTTTTCGTCATCTCTTCTAATTGGATAATTTCAAATCGTGAACAAAACTTGGTGTCAAGATGTCACCCACGTCAGCTTGTCTTTCGGTTGATTTGTAGTAAAATTTGAACCGTAGTAGTATCAATGCGGGTTTGTTGGTACTACGAGCAAGGACAAGGATTTATTAGATGACGGAGCTATAGCATCGTCTATACAACTAACCACAATCCTACGAGAAAAGCGCTGCCTTCTTGTGGCGAATTGTACTAAACCAATAGCAACATAACAAGTTCCCACAAAAGGACACAATACAACATTGTTTCAGTTCGTTTTGATGTTAGACACCCACTGGACGACTGCCTTGTTGTTGTCGTCTCTTCTAATTGGATATCGCCCGAATGTGTAGATTGGTATACGTCATCAACGGATGTTGTGTCATATTTTGGGTACTTATCATTGGCGGTGAAGTAAACGTTAAGATAACTCGGCGCTGAGTGGTTATATCAGCTGATGAGTAAACGCTTTGCAATTGGTTGGTGACGTAACTGACGGCTCTCGAATCTATGCTCAGGTTTGGAGAAGCAGGTATTCCATGCGTTGACGGTTGTACTTCTGCCGTTATTCCACTGCACTTGTATTCCTTACTTGCAATGATGAAGTCATCAATTGCCATATCACCGAGGAAGTCTGAACCGATTACCCCTTCCAAAATGACCTAAAAGAATAATTTAGTCTCATCGTCACACTTTGAATACATTTTAAAGATACTTTTACTTCAGGACTCTAAATTCGGATCCAATCGACATGTGACCCTACCACATTGAAAAACCCCTCTTCTGTCATAGTGGTTTACAGAATATGATATAATAAAGTATTCAAAATGTACGTTTATATGCAACAGTTTTACTCTCTAGCTTCCCTGTGAAAGTTACAATTTGTTCTCGTTCCCATTTGCGTATGACTGCAGAGAACTGCTTACATTGAAGCTTCTCGACCACGAAGAAAGGGAAAAAAAGCCAGGCTTTTGAGTCAACTTTATTCAGTTGAGGAAGGACAAAAACTCTATTTAAGATTGACGTTCTATAATCACATACATAGAACTGCTATGGGTTAGTTTTGCTGTTTAACATCTACTCTACGCCAAGTGAGGGTACAGAAACATTTACTGCACATTCCAGTAAACAAGTACGATTTTTAAGCGGGATGTGAGCTTTCTTGTCTCTCCTGAAAATCTCGATTATAACCGGCAGTTTTATGACTCTACAAAGCAGAAAACGTAGTCTAACCTTTACATCTTGACTTTGACATTTGAGAAAAAAATTGTAAAACGACATTAGACGAGTATATCTCCGATACCACATGGCAAATTACATATATTCAACACAGGCGACCAACCACAGTAATTCGTTGTTGATATTCACTGTTACATATACTCAACCCCTTTAAAATTTAAATCCATTCACTCAGTGGCGACTCTACGTTTCATCACGAAATCACTATTAAGTTCTTCCATATACACATTTAATTCTCTATTCAGAGTTCAAATTTCAGGTCAAAAAGGTCTTTGGGTTTTAGGACAACAAATGATATGATAAACTCCAGTGAAGACTACGTATACCTGTAAACAAACTTGTAATCTCGAGCGATCCATTCATATTGTAGCGTTTGTCCACAGATTAAACTTTTCTGCACACTAATGAGATAGTGGTAATGGCAACATATGTGTTACCAGCGGTTTCTTGTGATGGAGAGGGTGTGGCTGATATGAAATCATGTGAATTATATGTCGCTAATCCGTGTGTCACCATAGCTGAAAACTGTCAGTGTATCCTAAACTCTACAATTCCGCTTAGAGATTGTATACAATACCAGGACATTTTCGAGACAAGGCGCCATGCCAGTTAAAGTGAACGAACGTAATTTTAGGTCGAAATAAATTACGTCTTTCAATTTCTGTACGCGTTTCTCTGCAGTCAAGCACCAGTCTTTGCGAGGCTAAAGGTTGTTTGCTTTATCATCGTCAATCAACGAAGGTATCTAAATTTATTCTGCAAAACTGACCAAACGTAGGTAATTAATTTCTGTCATTTTATCAGGTCGGATGAATGTTTATATTCGTGACGTAAAGGGTGAGGTGGAAGAACTGATATGGAGTAAAGAGGGCAGACCGATGTTCACATACAGAAACCACTGGTTAAAGGTTGTGTTAGCCTAAGTGCTTACGTGACAAACTCATTTCGGTTGAGTTGCGGTTTAATAATAAGGACATGATATGTATTTTCAGTCATGCGAACATTCATACGCAAATGGGAACGAGAACAAATTGTAACTTTCACAGGGAAGCTAGAGAGTACAACTGTTGCATATAAACGTACATTTTGAATACTTTATTATATGATATTCTGTAGAACATTATGACAGAAGAGGGGGTAGGGTCACGTGTTGATTGGATCAGATTTTAGAGTCCTGAAGTAAAAGTATCTGTAAAATGTATTCAAAGTGACGATGAGACTAAATTATTCTTTTAGGTCATTTTGGGAGGCCTAATCGGTTCAGACGTCCTCGGTGATATGGCAATTGATGACTTCATTATTGCTTCTCCAAACCTGAGGTTAGATTCCGTCAGTTACGTCACCAACCAAGGCGTTTACTCATCAGCTGATATAACCACTCAAGGCCGAGTTATCTTAACGTTTACTTCACCGCCAATGATAAGTACCCAAAATATGACACAACATCCGTTGATGACGTATACCAATCAACACATTCGGGCGATATCCAATTAGAAGAGAGACAACAGCATTGCAGTCGTCCAGTGGGTGTCTAACATCAAAACGAACTGAAACAGTGTTGTATTGTGTCCTTTGGTGGGAACTTGTTATGTTGCTATTGGTTTAGTACAATACACCACAAGAAGGCAGCGCATTTCTCATAGGATTGTGGTTAGTTGTATAGACGATGCAATAGCGCCGTCATCTAATAAATCCTTGTCCTTGCTCGTAGCACCAACAAACCCGTAGTAATACAACTACAGTTCAAATTTTGAACTACAAAGCAACAAAAAGACAAGCGGACGTGGATGACATCTTGACAACAAGTTTTCTTCACGATTACAAATTTAAGTGCTTTTCAAAATGGCGCTGACTAGCCAACAAAATGCATAATTGTCAACCAACTGCAAAATGAATGGGGCAATTGTTCAATGGAAATTAAATTTTGTCATTTATGGCCGATCGCTCCTCATGTAGATGAACTTTGCCTCGATTGTATACGTGTTACGACGTATACATAGCAGCCGAATGAACACTCCGAATGACCTAAGCGCCGAAAATTACACACTCAGGTGAATACATTTCATTAATTGGAAAGCTGATCAAATAATATACCGACAAAAGTTTTCCCACACTTGTGTCGCCCGCAGCTTCACTGCCTGCTGTAGAAAGCCAGCGAACCCTGAATATTGGGTGAGTAAATGCGTTTTTGGATGCGCAGCTGTAGTATATAACTTGAGACGCTGAAAGGACCAAATTTAACCAAATTTACATGACGAGTATCAAATAATATCGTTATAAAAGTTATTTCCAGCCTAATCTATAATTAACAATATTCTCATTTTTACCATGTACTCCATCAGGTTTATCGCCATAAAAACAAGTTTGAATGTCCAGCAACAGTTTATCTGCTATGAACAAAATCAGAATCGACCGAAACCGTCAGCTCAGTTTATCTCATTTTGAAAAATTCAGTGTCAGCTTGACGTGAATAATGACAACAACGGACGCAGAGATAATAAACTGTATGCCGACCTACAAAAACTAGAATTTGAATATTTTTTAATTTCGTTCTTTGACAAAAAAATTATGAAGTGAGGTGACTAGATAAATGAAGGGAAAAAAGACTGATTAAGGATGACTTTAAACCAATTCGCAACAAATTATAATAAAAATACAAAAGATAAATAAAGCATGAGTGTTTTATTGTCTTCAGTTGAAAATTCAACTTGAAGTCAGGCCAATAGGATATGGACTGAATTTTTATCCATGAAGATTAGCAGAATCCAGAAGATTAGCATAAGACATGACACTTGACTCATTGATTGCCTTATTGTGGTGCAGTTTGAATTGTAATTTTGCATTATCAAACTTAAGTATCAATAAAATAAAATTAGGAGAAACCGCCAAAGTCCAGAGTTTTTCTTCTTAAAGCACTGTTGTATCTGTGGTACATACGTACAGTCAATGTATTCTTATTATGGTGTTAAATATTATCGTTACAATAAAAAGAATTATTAATATGACGGATAGATTTCAGTGTTCTTCTAATATTAACGCATTTTATATTATGTTTCTCCTCTCGATTGTGTCCAGTAATTTAAACGGTAATTTAACCGTTGGATTTTCAGTTACATTGAGTTCTTATGATTACTTTGTTGTGAAACAAACCAACCAACCAACAAACAACCCCCCCCAAAAGCTGAAAAGAGTTCAGGACTTTTATGCCGAAGTTTTCAGAATTTATTTTTCACTTTTAACACCCTCCCATGATCTCATAGTTGATACCTTATATGGTTTATATAAAACAATTGACTGAATTAGCGTTAGAACTTCAAATGTTGCATCCTTTTTAGACCAGCATTTATAGTAGCACGCTTAAACTCAGTACGCTAGTTGTCAGACTATCTAAATGCCTTGCCTTTATGTAAGAAATGATTGTTGTCTCATTAAACACCTTTGCAATAGATATTACTGTACAGCAATCATTTTCGTTTATGCATAAAGTGGCCGGTTGTAAATGTATGATTTAATACTAGTGTGGCCATTTGCTGCTTGCCATAGGCCGAGGGGCATTGCGATATGTTTCTGGTATGGCACGGCCACGAGGGGTGATTATTAGGTGTTAGCCCGGATAATGACCAGATAATAAAGTATTTTATAACACGGCACATGTTCATTCTAATTCATCTCATAGTTCTCCATGTGTTATGATAGTATGCACCAGAACAATCAATTGTGACAAGTTTACTAGGCGATATCTGCACAGCGTTATACAGTAGTAACAATTTATTCGCAAAAAATGTCCTAGCATACCTAGGAACATCCTTGGTTGCACTTTAATCTTTGCCGTCGATAGGCTGCACTTGCTGCGATGCATGAGGTGGATCAGTATTTATTTATGCAAAATTATATTAATGAACATTATTTCGGTGTTAAAATTGTATGGTAATTCTTTATTAATGAAAAATATTCATGTACCTCGCAACTTGCATAGTATAAGGGAGCCGTCATTATTTACGGCCGGGGGGGGGGGCGCGGGCGGAGGAATTGCTTTAGAAACTCCAAAATTTTGAGTAACCCCCCTGCCAATCGTGACGTGTTTGAGTACCCCCTCACCGCTACAGAAATTTTGAGTGACCCCCACAAAATGGGAAAGTTAAATATCTATACAGTAAAATGGATTGCTGCTGCGACAGGTCATGTTCAGACCCTGATTAAACCCTGTGGTACAGGTCTGTGTTGGAAATAGGTTTTATTTCTGTGACAGGGGCTGATTTACAGGTATGTATCCAGTGCTCTGATGAAATGCAGTGTTTCCGTAGGTTTTTTTACAAGAGGGGCGAAGATGTGGTGTGAAAGCAGCACAAGCGACCACGCAAGCGGTCGCGGGGAAGGTCAGGAGGGGGTGTCCCTCATCGTGCCGTCGGAGCTTTTGAAAAATTGAGATCAAAATGGTGTTATTTGGTGGCACTTGGGGAGTATTTTTTTCAGATTTTTTTCGTATAAAAAACTCAAAGGAACAGAAATCTGAGACAGTATTCCAAAACTTATATTCCAGCTCACTGATTTTAATGAAGATTACATTTCTTTAAAACGAAAAAAAAAAGCGACAGACATACATTTATTCACATTTATTATTTATTCTTATTTTCCTGCAATAAAAGATGGGTTTGTTGTCAAGGCATTCCACTGGTTTTAAACTTTATAGAATCAGAATTAGCTTGCTTTACACATTTTCCTCTATCGGTAACCTATACAATGTAGAATATAGAAAGCAGACTTTTCTCATGAATGATCAGGCAAGTATATCAATCTTTAATCAGGAATTACTGAAAAATGTACTCAGTACTAGCCTCTAACATAAGGCTTGCCACGTTAAATAGCTGATCATTCTCGTCTGAAGATCACCATAACGTGAAACACATAGTGTAATGAGATTTTAGTTTCTACTTGAAACCGCCTGTATTATGAAATAATATATATATATATATATATATATATATATATATATATATATATATATATATATATATATATATATATATATATATATATATATATATATATATATGTGTGTGTGTGTGTGTGTGTGTGTAGGTGTGTGTGTGTGTGTGTGTGTACCTATACTGGGTATGGACATACGTATCTCAAGCATACATATTGCTGTTCTTTACTATTACTGTTGTATTAATTCATAACTTCACTATATGCTTCGGTACATATCAACAAAATTGAGTAGCCCCTCTTCTTGTTTTCCACTTTTGAGCAACCCCCCTTGTAGCTTTCGATTTTTTGAGTGACGCCCCTCAGATTCCTCCGACCTCCAGGCCATAAATAATGACGGCTTCCTAATGAGCTGTTCAATATCCTATGCTGTTAATGGTGGAATGAAAAATCTTGCTGTTTTAGAGAGAGGCTCGTCGCTCATCCCGGGCGCTCATCACATTCTAGACACCGGCCATTGTTTCAAAGCTGCAGACGACTCTACGCTGATGGTTACGTGACCTGGCACTTTTCAAAATTGGGCAAAGAATATTTCCTTAGGGAAAAAGTCTGTCAAAAATACCCGCTGACGTCACTTTTGTCGATTCAGTGGGGACTAGACGTATCTATGTCTCGTCACGTGACGTTTTCTGGCGAATTGTAACACGGAATGGCCATGTGGCGTGTTACAATGGATAGAAAATACTCTGTGTGGACGGTAGAATCTAATCTGTAAAATGTTTGTCATTAAAACTATAATTCATTATGAGGTGAAATGTCTGTTATTTTGTGACATGAAATTGTAATACTGATAGCGCTAAAATAATCTCCGGCTTGCACCACTTTGGCTTTAGCTTGAAGTTATACTGTACTTGATTTTCAAATACTGCATATTTCCGATGTGCCTATTCGAACTTTGATCTTGAGATCAGAATTACATCATTTTTTAAGCTAGTATGTAAACACAGCCATAGCGAGCCAAATTATGACAAAAAAGTACCCATACTCTATCGTTGTTTTGTCTCTGCTTTCAACGAAAGTAATAAACGTGCACGTTTTGCTGTAAATAAGCGGAAGGCCAGGAACTGCAGCAATATTATTTCTACACTCATGAGGAATAGTCTCTAATTATTATTGACACCCTTCACTTCTGTTAGCAGATATCCTGCAATATACTGATATGACATATCAAAAGTTGCAGATGCTTATAGATGAAAGTATCGAAAACTGTTGCATTGTAAACAAATGCGATGATAAGCGGACATCTTTCACTATACAAAATGCTTGATATGCGCTTAGCATATTTACGTATATTGACGTAGATGGAACAGAATACTAATTGCAAATGCAGCGTATATCTTTGTATATGGAACGTTGATATGATATGCGTAGCGTATTTCTATGCAGATCATGAGTATACGTAATGCAGATGTTTGCACACTAAGTGTACACTGTAGTTTTGCATTTTATTAGCATACGTACTCTATACTGAATGTATTTGACACATGTACAGAATCAGTATATGTGTATATATTGTTGTATATCAAGCATTTTGCCTCGTGTTTCAATACATGCTGCCTAAGGTAGAGTGTAATTGAATCACTCAAAACCATATACGTGGACAGTACTTTTGCTGAAACCTCACCAGTCTAATTAATGCATCTGAGATAGAGGCATGGTCTGTTACTTCTTACAATAATTTATAAATACATATAAAAACGTTTCCATTTTCCCTTCCCTTTCAGCAAATACGTGTAATGTACAAGGAAGCTTGGAAACAGAATACGACATTGGGCAAAAGAATACAAGGTAATGATTTAAATTTTAAATATACCGTTATTCTTGTAATTA
Source organism: Ptychodera flava (assembly GCA_001465055.1). Taxonomy (NCBI): domain Eukaryota; kingdom Metazoa; phylum Hemichordata; class Enteropneusta; family Ptychoderidae; genus Ptychodera; species Ptychodera flava. The sequence goes on along the minus strand of LD355395.1, from coordinate 177,314 downwards.
TATGCAGTTAAACATATGTATTTAAATATATTTCTTCAAGACCATATATTCGATACAGGCAATACGACGCTTGCTCAATGCATTGAGATATAATTTAGATTTGATGATTATCCATATTTTAATTTTCTACAACAGTTAACATCTTGGAGGCCAGGATGGTGGAGTCATCAAACAATTTAAAACACCTTTTCTGGGCAACTGTATTATTATCGGCATTTGGTAATGTACTACTTTCACCAGTGTTGCCGAATGAAGTAGAACCACGTGCGACTTACAAGTACTGTCTGTCTTTACCCAGTGACGACTATCCGGGTGGGCGCTTTGACTGTTCACAACGATATCTCAAACAAATACCAGACTTTTTGCCAACGTCTACGGTAGACTTGTCTCTTTTTGACAACCTTATCAGGGTAGTGGACAAATATTCATTTCAGAAGCTGTCTAACGTTAGAAGATTGAACCTAAGCGATAATCATATCAGCATCATAACAGATAATAGTTTTTTGAATTTGCCCTACCTTGAAATATTAGACCTTTCATTTAATGGAATTAGATTAATTCCATGCAA
>LD355395.1:156558-175302 GCA_001465055.1 Ptychodera flava | reverse complement strand
TCGTGAAGCACTCACGCTAGCACACACGCTATCATACATCTCACACAAACTATATCGAAGCGAAGCAATGAATACAACGCTTTACACCGGGCGGAAGATAGCCTCGGTGAAAATTCTGTCCACCAGCAGAGCTATCAACCCAGGAAAGAGAAATACGATGGTTTCAACCGGGACTCGAACCCACAACGCACGGCACCCAATCACCTAGCGCAGAGGACAACAGACAAACCGCTCGACTAAATCCCCAATCTCAAAAAAGATTGGTTCCATAACAATCTTTGTTCTTTAATAGTGGCTCTTATGGAAAACGTGTTTTCCTATTTCAAAGGATTAAAGTTTTTTATATTTAAACCAGAGTATTTTCCCCTTGAGATACATAAACAGATGTACATTCTCAAATTTGAACTCCCTCCAGCTGTTAGATCTTAGCGGGAATAAAATTTTGTTCGTTAGTGAAAATATGTTCCATGGTTTACCGAACCTTGTTTACTTGAACATGATTCGCAATGCATTTGAAATGGACGCTGAGATGATTGGAAACCTTTCAAGGCTACAGGCTTTCCATTTTGATTCTGGAAACGAAAGATATACATATTCACGAGGATGTTGTCGTGTAATCCTAGATCAGTATGACGACGACTGGAAAACTGACCATAATGCAACAGCGCTCTACAAGGGAGTGTGCAATTATTATTCAAATACCAATAGTAACGGCAACATTGTGTATCGCACCTGTCAAATATCAAGAATCTTTGAATATTCGGACGTGATATCACAATATGGTGACGTCATGCGATATATTTGTGACCCCAGAAAAATTGAAGTCATGAACATGACAAATCCAAGAATCTTTTTTCGTGAGAAAATGATCGCTTTTCAATCTTTGACCCGAATGACCATTTCGTTAGTTGACGCTTATTCCGCTGTTGTACAAGTTCCTAAGTTAATCGAGATTGATCTTTCGTACTCAAAATTGAAACTCAATAATTATAACGTAGAATTTAAGGAAACGCAAAATGTACGGTCTGCTAGTTTTAGCTACACGGAAGTTGACACTAGAGATATTTACACACAATGTAATCAAACAAGCAATGACATTATTTTTCGATCCTTTGTAAATGTGGAATATTTGAATGCAACACACTCTGGAATAACAACACTATGTGAATTCTATTTTCAAAGGTTAATAAACTTAACGTACATAGATTTATCATATAATAAAATCTCGATGATAAGCAAGGATACATTCGAATACGACGCAAACTTAACAACGATTAATCTCAGCGACAATACAATCACAATGTTGCATCCCTCCACTTTTGAGCATTTGCCTTTTGTATCAGACCTTTACTTCGAAAATAATCCATTAAACTGTGATTGTGACAAAGCGTATATACAGAAGAGGATGACCTCAGCCAAGAATCTAGCATTCACTATGGACGGTTTTCTACCATGGCAGACTTAAACATGTTCAGAGCCAAGTTCTCTGTCTGGTAAACCGTTCATTATGATCGATCACTATCGAATAGCGTGTTACGAGACTCAAATAAAACTTGTAGCAATCGTTGTTCCTATAATACCTGTCCTCTTAGTAAGCAGAATCGTATGGAAGAAACTAGGGCATTTGATTTACAAAGCCTACAAGAGAATTAATCAAATAAAACAGCGCTACCCCCTCTACTTCCAGTTAGAAGACGTAAGAGAATATGAGTTTCATGCCTTAATAAGTTTCAGTGAGGGAGATTCCGATTGGGTCGACGAGCAACTTCAGCCCTTTATGGAAGATGAACTTGAACTGAGACTCTGTATTCACCCACGAGACTTCCACGGTGGAAAAGATATATTTACAAATATCGAGGAAAACATCAAAAAGAGCAGGAAAATAATCTTCATCGTGTCAGAAAATTTCATCAAGAGTTCATTTTGTGATTTTAAAATGCGATTAGCGTTCACCATGATGTTACACGCACTACATGATGAGAGTATTCTCTTATTTATCATGTTGGAAAAAGTTCCCCAGAAAGACATGTCTGACATTCTGAAGTTCTTTGTGAACACGAAAACATAATTGGCTTGGCCGGGCGGTGATGAAAACGAGGATGAAAGGGAACACTTTTGGGAACAACTTAGAGAGATAGTAACAGACGAATGGGAAATTTTATAAAATCTTTACGATCTATTTGTTTCGATAAAAGGAAAACGAATCTTGTCAAATTTCAGATACATTGCGCCTTTACAGAGGTTTACATGTAAACAAAGACATTTTAGTTTTAAAGTTGTAAACCCTGAACGTAAGCTTTTTTTAATCTGCAAACATCAAGAAACGTCATGTTTTATGATTGATTTATTATTGTATGGATAAGTATTGTCTTTGTAACGCCGATCTTATTAAACATTGCTCTTTTGGTAGGCCTTGTAGAATTTTTTTAAAATCCACCTGAGAGTGTTTTCCAAGGATCGTCATCCAAAGTGATTTGTGATGTGTTTGTAAAAGCTAATCTCGAGTTACACTTGTTAACATTTTTAGACAATTCAAAGTCGTTTCTATTTCCCCGAACCTCTGTGTCTTTACATGTAATTACTTCATACAAGAAGAGGTGACGGCTTCTTTTAGTTCAAATTATCTGTGTCATTATTTATCGTGAATGTCGGCAAAAATTAATCATATAACTTTGAAACCGTTTATCATTAATGTAATAATATTCTTGCTGTCTTAGGTTTTGAAATAATGATACGTTGAAAAGTGTCTCCCACAGCAATGAATATTAAAACAGGTGCACTATTCGTAGTTATGAATTGCGATATTGATGCTGATATTTTTATCGCATTCGAGTTTTAGAAGTTATTGGTCAGTCTGAAAGGTTATTTCCTTAAATATCTTTAGATACAATATCGAAATAGCTTATATTTCAAATTGCGAGAAATGTGATCTTGTAATTAAATGTCTTAATTGAACGACGATTATATCGTTCAGTAGGGGATTAATTTCATCTGTGGATAGGAATTAGGTACATATTGCTTGGTAGTCATTACTTTGAAAAATTAGTGTAGTTAATTCAGAAAATATTTTAATATTTTATGCACGAATAAAATTTTGTCTGTTCATTTAGGATAAGAGTTCCACGAGGAAAGAGTGTAGGCATTTTTGGTATTCAAACAACTTGCTGAAAGAATGCATTATAACCTTGTGTTTCCCGCAAAGGGAAACGAAGTCACCCGCATTTAGACAATACAGTGTTTGGCCCTTACATTAACACGCCCTGATAAGCAATTGTGACCACTGTGTTTAAAGGGAACCGGTCGTTGGAACTGCGCATGTGTTACTTTCTTGTTTACAAACAATGTATTTAATTTAATATATATACATGTATCATGTCAACATAGCTGCAACAGTAAAATTTTATGATGTATATCATGACAAACATGTTTTAACTTTCATCAATCGCCAACGTAACTTGGATACAGTGTTTACATCGGTCTTAGGGGTCCCTGGCGACCTTTGAGCGCAGTTCCGACGACCGCCTCCCTTTAAGTTAGATGAAACTGTAAATACGGCCAGTATGTAGTCAATAGTCGATAAAGTACATGTAAATACAAATAGTACTAGAATACTGTATTACACTTCTAAAGCAAACTCTTCGTATGACTTTTATCAGCTTTCATATACATGTTTAAAATGTTGTCTGCCTTATCAAATGCACATTTACATGTAAGTTCCAGTGCCTAAAATTTAGAAGTTCTTTTTAGCATTGCTGTCAGTAGAATTATGCGACTGTTGTTAATATCACGATATAAATGTTCACAGTATTTAGATTTCTTTCGGTCAACCTATCAACACAGATTAAAACATGCGCTATGGGCAAAAAGGGCCCTAAATTGTTCAGTACAGCGCTCCTAGCCGGACAACGCTTGGGGCTGGTTGCTAGTGACGACAGCAAACATTGTATAAATTTCATTTCAATAAAATATCGATCGAAATCTGCTCGCCTGTCGCTAATATTTTCAGGTTACGTCATGAATTTTTCCATGACAACCCGTATATATTGAATTATGTACCATAAAATCAACGTATCTGTTTTCTTCCACTCAAATTGAATCGAAGACAGTTTGTTTAGTATTGGTGAAACTTTTATGTCTCAGCGTATTTTGGCGCTCTTTTGACACGTTTGGCGCCATGCGATCCACGGGTATGCAGAACAACATTGTATCAATTTGCAACAAAAGAATATCGATCGATAACGTTCACTACACGTTCACAGTGGAGACTCTACCAGTTCGCTTCCGTTTCTGTTATTTTTACCAATTTACCGTGTTCATGGTTCATTTTCATCCCAATTTTGTATAAAAGACAACAACTTGACAGGTATTTGGTCTGTACAATTTAGGAGACACTTGCTGATTAATTTGCGTCAATTTCAGACCCTGCAAATGTAAACGCCGTCAGATCGCCATATTGTTGACGGCAACAGTATATTTCAGTGATCAGAATAAATAGAATGGCAATAAAACAAATTTTACGAAGAAATTCAAAAATCTAAAACGATACGATTTTTGCTTATAAGGCAAAAAATCGCCGTACCAATTTCATTATCATTGGGTCAGAATTGAAAAATTTGAACCGGCGAGAAGTATGCAAACTGTTCTGTCGATCGGACGCACATAAACGCCATTGTTTTCTATGGGAATCGAGATTATTCGGCACATCGTAAAATGAAAAATACATCTGAAAAAACCCGCCGGACCAAATTTTTCATTTCGCTGACATTATTTCTCACAATATTTGAGATTAAGCATATCATAAAGGTTAACTAAAACTCTATGGTTTTAGTTTTTTAAATTTCCCTCTTATTTTTATGAAATGACAAGTTTGCGATCGTTTGTGCTGTTTTCGCCTATTTTTGCATATATTATTTTCGCTTCGGTATTTTAAGAATTCCTTCATGAAAATATTGCGGAAATATCATAATGGACAGAGGAACATATGAGGAAATGGAATCTGAATCTCTTTCCTGAATATTTAGGGACGATTCAGAATTTACTTCCAGGGGGAGGGTGGAGGATTTTCTATTTTCTGGGTGATTTTTTTCCACGGTCCCTCCTAGTAAATTATAGAAAAAATCTATGGCTCCCCTCATCTTTCCTGTCTTTTTCCGTGCCCCCCTAATATATACATGCATGCTTATACACTATAGACATATCCAGTCTAACAAGTTGCAGGAACTGTAGTGGACATTTAATCGATGATATAACAAATCATTTCTGGGTTGTGTGACTATAAAAAGAATGATTTGCAGGGACTGCAAGTGTCACACGTTTGGAAAGGGTAGCAATAAACATATCTGGTTGTAAATTTCTGAAGAAAAGTTAATTACTAAATATGAATACTTTTTTCGTTATGTCTCACTGATACATATGATGCACACAAAGACAAGCAAAGATGTCAGTTAGAAATGGTGAACAGAAAATCAGAGGAGCAGATAATTGGCAAAGTGATATATATCTTGACGTTTAATGGTACATCATTTGCAGATATTCAGACATTTCTGGAAAGTGAGATGTACATATACATGCACAAGTTCAGCATACATTTTCATTTGATGATGCTGAATATTTGCAGACTCATGGTGAAAGTTTTAAACATTAGGAATTAAAATTGGTGAAAGCCAACTTGTTTTTAATTTTCTCTGTTTTTCTAATTTGGTTGTCATAAAACCAATTAGCTGCCACTGAAAGTAACAATGCTGAGGAATATTTTAGAACATTTCTTGAACAAAACACTTTATCCAAAACATGAATTCACATGTTATTCTGCTCATTCCATTCACAATCCAATGTACATATTAAAATGCAGATAACCCTGTGTAAGTCAAAGTTCACATTTGTCAGCAGTATTTTTCAAAATTGACAGAGCATTCATATTTCAAATTTTTTTAACAAACTTCAAATTGAAAAATAGTCATGATGCGCATGTTTTCAGATGACACGAATCAATACATGTTAATTTGTTTTTTTACCTTTTCTGCCAGCCGCCACTGAGAAATCTGTGATTATACATATCAGAATGAATGTGACACAAAAGTATTAGCATCAATACACAATGTGTAAGCCTATCCACATTTCTCCTAGCCTCATACACACAGAGATCACTTCTTGGACTACCGCAAATTTCTTGTGTACACAATATTTCAACAATCCGACACCATAGCATTGATGCAGTGCCACGTGATCTTCTTGATGCACATACAGAATTATTGGAAAATCAACCCTTTTGTAAATTTTTCACCATATATTTTTGACAGTAATACATAATATTTTTATTTTCAACATTAAAAAACTATTCGCTGAAAAGCAACTTGAAGATGAGATGGCCATAAATTTATTTTCAAAAAAGTTTATAGTAGATGTAAGCACTATATAAAGGTATGTAGAACATTTAAAAAAATTAGAAAGGGTAAAATTGATGGGAATGAAACATAGAAAAAAGGAGCAGAAAAGAAGAGAGGATAAAAAATATGAGGACTATGACTGGTTAAAGTTGCTCTTGAGTGGGAACCTTCAAAATTTAAACGTAAAAGAATTAGATAAATACCTTGATAAACATAAATTACCAAAACAAAAAAATTGAAAGCTGAAACAGTTCAAATTATAGCCGCACATATACATGCACAACCTTCATTCAATTTAAGAAAACTGTCAGGGAAAGATATTGTAACAACTTATGTCACAGATGAGTCAGAGTCAGATAGCAGTGACTCTGAATTGGAAACCTCTGTCATTGGAGTCATTGAGAGTGATGATGATGGTGTTGGTTCTGGATATGATAGTGACACAGACACTGACACTGACAAAGTCCCAGAGAACCAACGTGACCATGTTACTTTAAGAAGTGGCAGAGTAGCAAGTCGTTTTGTTTTGAATTAAGGTGGAGCTGCATGTTGCCAACACAGTTTTTTTAAAGCAATATTTTTCATGAAAGATGACAAAGAAACCCCCTCATACCATATATTTTCAAAAAGCAGAGACTAAAGTTTAGTGTGGTAGCAGTAGTGTACTCAAAGGATGAAGTGGTTATATTTGGGGTAAAAAACCTCATGATAAAAAATAATTTAAGTCAAAAACTAGACAGTATGTTCTGAAATGTAACATTTCACTTGAAAGGAGAGTATATGTATAAAAAACAACTATTTTGTTTGGCATTATCCATCGTCATTTTAAAATTGTAGGGGTTTAAAGACTGACACTCTAATAATTGATTAAAATCATGATCAGCAAAATTAAAATGCCTCTTATTCAAAATGGCTCTTATTAAAAATGTAAGAGCTTTATTGCCAAACAAAACCAATTGATAGTCGTTTTGTTATATAGTATTTAAAAAACATAATGTAAATATTTCAGAAAATTTGACCCAGCCGGAGTGGAGTTAAATTCTTTGGAAATTTTCAAATTGGGAGGAAAAATAAGCCAAGAAATCGGGTTATTTGCATACATTTGCATAAATTAACACTTCTTTATCATGCAACTCTCAACTGCTTTACAAGCTACAAGGTAAACCCAACCTTAAAAAGACATTTGCTGTAATTTTTAGCATTTGTTCAATGTTCGTCTCTGTGTATCAGCATTTGTTTGTTATTCTATCAGTACATAGAACAACCAATGCTGTATTTAGCAACATACCAGTGTGAACATAAATGACTATTGTTATTGTTGACAAATGAATTCTAGTCTGGACTTGATCCAAGATCTCTTTTCAACAAAAACAACCCTGACTGTTCACTGTATGGTTTGTGTTGACATGCTAAATACTGGACATTTCATGACGCTTCAGGGAGGAGAACAAGATACTACAGTAGATGCATAAAACAAACCACTGTGGCTATTACCGAATTTGGCAGCTAAAGGAATTTAACTAAACATGTTGAGTGTATCTGTCATCCAGGTAGCGTCTATGGTTCTCTTTTATAGAGATCAGAAATTATGGGCAAATATTGAATTGATGTTTTTTTTCCTTGCCCCCCCTAAAAGATTGTGGTATTTTTGTCTGCCCCCCCCCTCTAATTTTTCTTGGGGAAAAATGGGTGGCCCCCTGAAAATCCTCCACCCCCGTGGAAGTAAATTCTGAACCGTCCCTTAGCTGTGCGGCCAAGAAAGTCGGCAAAGTACGCGGAAGCTTGATTTGGCTCTCTTTACGCTCATTCAGCGTATGTGCGGCAAAAAATTGTCACATGTTAAGTGAACAAAATAAGGGCCGTTTTGCCCACAGTGACGTAACAAACATTAAAAACTATCTACTGTTGATTGACCAATCAGAGTGCTCAATTCAGGGTATTTTATTTACTCGTAAAGCCTTGGTCACCAGATTCCAGAAACGAATGACAGCGCCGTAGTAAAGTACTGTCCTATCAAAAGTGAACATGTCATATTCTGTAGACATCTGGTACGTTTTTCCCTAATATTCAAATTTGGTAACACAGCGGAAACCAGCTGAAACACAAAATCTGCGGTGGTACAAACATAACCTAATGTGCCCTAGGGCATTTATAGGATGTTCCATTACATTGGAAGGCTATTTCACAAATAAAAGTTTTAATTCATATCCTAAACATGTTACATTGACAAAGGGGACGGTTGACGTAAGCACATTGAAAACGAAAATATATCAGTTAGGGGCGATAGTTTTTAAGTCGGACAAAACCCTCGTACTCGGGCTCTTATGGTATATAAAGTCCAACCCTACGATAAAATGACTCGGCCTGCGGCCTCGACATTTTATCGTTGGCATGGGTTGGACTTTATATACCAGAAGAGCCCTCGTACTGGGGCTTTATCCTATACATAATATTATATATGGCCAATTTAAGGGCGGTCTTTTACTTTATTTGTGAACAATAATAAATATGATATGAAGAATGTTAAAAATAGGTAATACTTTCAATAAAAGTACAAAAATTGTGGAAAGTCGTTGCTAGAGTCGTCGTTAATTATCTCCTGAGTTCCCTGCAGTAAGTATCCAACTCTTAAGTTGCCAAGGGACACAAAAGTATACTATTTCCTGAATTTGAAGAGTCAACATGCGTTTTGTTTCACATCTTATCCTTTTTTCTCCCTGAAAAATCCAGACATTTCTCTGCTGACACTCCTCTCGATTGCGGATGACATCTTCGTCTTCGGTGAAGTTTTTTTACGTAGATGGGGCTTTCAAACTTTTCAAGTAAACAGATAAGGTAAAGAGAGTACTGTGATTTTATACTAAAATCAACAGTAATGTAATTTTCATTAAATTTCGCAAAATATATTCTGTAGTATCCGGAATATCAAGAGCCAAATGAGACCCGCTCGCAAATCTATTACTGTCAGTGTGGGGAGTCTATATGTGCGTAAGCATTGGGCGCTTTGGAGTTTTGCGTACTTACTTTGGAACCTTAACCATAGGTTGATAGTTACCAAAACTATTACTGTTACCATGTATAACGTAACTGACAATTTGCGTGAAAGTGCCGTAAGCATACCTAGTGACCTTGAATCGATGAATAAGAAAAACATATCGGAGACAATTTCACAACTGTATTAACAATAAACGTGTCTTTTAATGTTTTTGACAGTATATCTCAATCTCCGAATTTTATCAGGCGTTCTTAGTCCAATTATCTCTGATATATTTTATAAATGGGTGTCTTTATTATTCAAAAGCCCCAGAAAGGGGTATCTCATATATGCGGAACGGACATGAACGAGACCAAGTCCAAGATTCGCCGTGTGTGATGTATAATTTTTGATGTCTACCAAGTTTGGCGTTTATACTGATCCGATGTTTTTTTGTTTTTTGTTTTTTTCTTGCGTTTACAAATCAAACTGCACATCCAGCTCTGTAACCAAGGCGATTTTTTGTGATTTCTCCAACCCTACCAATGGTAGCAGTACAATATCTCTTCAGAAAATACAAACAAGCAAAAAACAAACAAAAAAACTAACGTGGATCGTTTTCGCCGAATGTGTCTAGCGTCAAGCAAACGTCAAGAATGAGTCAACCGTTTGTAAAGTCATTCAATTAAACGTTGAACAACGAAATTGTTCATGTCTAACGACTAAAAAAGCATATTGTAGGGTTTGAACTTTGAGCTTCCCTTTTCGCATACTCATGTGGTCGATGTGGGCGTGCTCTAAGCGTTGAGATTGAGTGTTCATCATTGAACCGTAAACAACCATGCAAAAAGATATCCATGCCTATTCTCAACCGAAATGTCACCCGACAGAAAGCAGGTGCTTTTTTAAAAAATGGGAAAAGAGTAAGAAAAGCGCCGCTATATTTCACCCAACGCCAATTCTCAAATGTGCACTAATAATAATAATAATAATTAATATAATATAAGTATTATAAAGAAATAATAACGCGAATAATAATACGTTCAATTTCCGTGAAAATTTCAGCATAAGGGTATTTTGGGTCGAAAAGACTAAATATGATATCAATTTCACTGCCGCATGTTTCCATGGTAACCATTTTAGGGGTTGAAAATTTCAGTTTTTCTAATATCCCATGAGAAGTTACTTTGATTGATATGAAAATTACCTAGTGGGGGAGTTCGGTTAAGAGAACATAAAAACCAGACTTATCTTAATGTTTCGAGTTGCCATGGTAACTATTTTGGGATTGAAAATGCTACTTTTTCCCTAATACCTATTTAAGAACAATTGATTGATGAAAAAAATTGATAATAAGGGTTTTTCTTGTTAGCACACAAAAAATCACACTTATTTTAATGTGAGATGTTTCCATGGTAACCATTCAGGAGCAAAAATTACTAGTTTTTCAAAGATTCCACCTAAAATCCGGTAACCAATAGAATATGTTATATCAAAGGGATATTTTGGGTTAAAAAGACCAAATATCCAGTGTAAAAATCCAGTAACACAAGATGAAAATCTAGATTTATGCGCAGCATAAAGGTAACATAAAGTTGCATAAAGATGATCTTTAATCATCTTTATGCAGCATAAAGATGGAACTTTATGCACCTTTATGCCTGTGAATAAAAGGGTTTAATGGCTGACTAAATTTAATCACCTTTATGCAGGACATTACAGATGCATAAAGATTCACATTTATGCATCAACCTGATTTGTATTTATACATCTTTATGCACAACATAAAGAAACATATTCAATCTTCTGTAATTTGGATCTTGTAGGTCCAAATATGAACCTGATTGTTCTGTTTTTGCACCTATTGTACTGTAGTTCTGCACTCATTAACTACATTAATATCATTGTTGTATTAACTACTTTGCACATTTAACCCATCTAACATACACACATATCTACCAAAGCAAGATCATAGAAGAGGTATCGGTTTTAATTGTTTATTTAAAATAGTTAAATAGGAAATCACATGGGACAAAAAATACACAATGAATTCCTCAAAACTTCCTCAAAAATACAAGCAATATACTTCATGTGAAAAACAAAAAATACACTTATTGTTTTCTTCTTAGATGCAATATTGAAGTGTCAACCAAGTATCTGAGAACTGATTTGACTTGACTCACTTTACACAGCAATTATGGCTTTAGTTATAACAAATAAATAATAAATCCATTATTCTCTAAGATTTAAAATAAAATTGGATGTACCGGGTGTTTGGATGTCTAAGTAGAAAAAGACTCCACATTTAGCTATGTTTTGTGTTGCATTGCTGGTATCTATTGCAGATCACACATGATAATGAGTTCTGCCATACAAATATTTTGATTACAACCTAGACTCGAGCTAAGATTCAAGCACATTGCATGTACATAAAGCTACAGTGTTTCCAAAAATAACTGTAGTTGTAAGTTGGTGTACTTAATCTGTAAAATTTGCTTGCAAAGATGCATCTCATTTTTAACACATTGTTCATGAAATATCAAATATGGCCACTGAAGAGACTAAGACAGAATTATTGGTCTTATAACTCAGCCAGTAATCCGTCGAGTACAGTCCACATATTCACACATGTACAGCTTTGGGTATTCAGCTTCATCACTGATTATGACTCAGTCGGTGTAATAACATATAGAAAGTGTTCCCAGTTGGACTTTCATGAGTACAGCCTCTGTCTGGTTAACAAAATTCAAAAGTTGAGTGGTTTTTGTTCGAAACTAAAAATACATCACTAAGCCTTTGGCAGAATCAAGAAAATGTATAAAATATGCTTATACATTAAACATTGTACTGTAATGAGTTGTCAATGCTGCTGGAATTGTCATGTGTCTGTCAGGCTCTGATCTGATTGATACCAGGCCCTAAATGCAAGGTAGCCTCAATATGCATTTCCTTTGATGCATGTGTTTTTCCATATGCAGTTTCACTTCTTTCTCTATCCCATGGCAAGAGTCTCCGAATAAAGGCACCACCGTTGCAACTTCTGTCATGTTCGCTATCCTCAGAAGAAACACACACAACTATCAAAATGTCTTCAGCTTGATGCTAGTCCTTGGATAGCCCAGATTGTATGTATTTCAGTTCCTGGAAATAATGATACACAGAATAAATCATCAGGACTGTACATCATCAAGTTTGTTTTTGTTTAAATCCGTGTATTTATAGACATTTGATAATTCATTTTAAAGTACTTCACTAGACAAGACTGGTTAAAAGTTGATATGTATGCAAGAAATTTGATTTCTGAATTTCACTGAAATGTTGATTCACTATACATTGGAGTCTATGAGAAAACTATGAATAATTTTTTTCCAATGCTTCACAAACACAATAAGACTGAAAGATTCCGTTGCATGCGAGCGTTCCGGTGCACATCGACCTACCTGGTAAAGGGTCGCAGGTCGCAGTGCGCCGGAGCGCCCGCACACGACGGAATCTTTTAGTCTTAAACACAATCGGTGCTTTCTGAGGTGTTTGACAATTGATACAAATGTACTTGATTAAATTACGGTGTTTGAAGGTTCAGATGTGGACAACAGTTTTGATATTTGAATTTTCAACTAAACCTATTTCACTTTTCATGGTACTAGTGGTCTACAGGTCACTTAAATATTTTCCCTGACAAAAGTTGCTATATCTCTAATACGTAAGTAATAGAAATTGTTCATTGCCCTCCATGAGCTCGATTTACAATAAGACAAGCCTCAGAGTTTCAACAGCAAGATGTTTATGTGACAGATAATTATACTTTTGTTCAGATTTACAGTTAAATGACTACCAAGAGTGAAATCATGCAGCGAATCATTTTATCTCCCAGAATATTTTTGAACACTAAAACTTCTTTTTAACAGGACAACTACTTAAGAAAATTGACTGACCCCCAATGCTGTTTGAAAAATACATGACCTCCCCTTTGCAATTTTCAAATTTAAGGTGAACCGCATCCCCCTTCAAATTGTGCTGGCTTACCCCAGGCTGTAATAACTGAATGCTCCCTTATTGAATAAACTGGTCATCTATGTACTGTTGTACATCAAACTGACATGTTTATGCCTAAATATACAAATATGAAGACCAAAGTGTTTTTCACTGATTTATTGCCTATGTTATTGACTAAATATTCCTGTTTTTGTTAAGAGAGACTGTAAAATCAATGTACCTCCCAGACACATGGAGTATGGTCGTGCTTCCAATAATAATTTTGCAAAACATGTCATCAATTATGCGCTTTAGCGAATGGTCAATTATGCGCTTTAGCGAATGGACCAAGTCTTTGTACGTTGGCCGAGAACTAATACAGTAGGATCTATAGGTTAGAATATTGCATCTGTCAAATTAGGATGGAATATTGAAGATAGAAATATTTTTGTATCATGCAACCTTGACCTACAGTGCCTTGTAACATATACATATATTGAACTAAAAAGAGGGCATGTTACGCTGGGGAATCACCCAAATCAAAGATTGAAGTGACTGTGTATGTGTGCCAGTAATAGTATGGATTAAAAGTTAATCTTTCGGTACTTGATCTAGAAGTCATCACTGATGATATACATGGAGTCCCCGCTGGATTATGTCATTTGAATTACGGTGATTGAATAACAATAACATACTTGCTAGATTCATTACAGGGGAGAGCGGTGAATTTGGTAAATGTTTGGAAATCACATGCTAGTGATCTGTTGGGGGTCATGTTTGTGTATTTGGGACAGTACAATTACGCAAAAATATATATTATGCTTCAATTTTTGAAAAAAAGCAATGGTTTTCTTGCACACTGTGTGTTGTTCGGAAAATAGTTTCGTTCAATTTTAGTAAAAGATAAAATATGGTTTTTGAGCATGTCATGTAATCTGGAACATGTTATCAGAACAGAAGCTTGTTTCATCTTTCATTACACAATTTGCAACAGACTCTGCAACCTCAGTTTGTCTTGTGATAGTGTTTCAAAGTTTTGTTTCCCACACAAGGTTCATAAATTACACTTCATGGATTCATTCAATAGTATTTTGGCCAGTGTCGGGAGACAGTGTTAAAAAGAACATTTCCTTGGTTTGAATATGTAATTATTGTATGTCATGTACATTTGTGTTTTGGAACTCATGGAAGAGCCCCTGAAGTTGTTTCAACACTATGCTCCTCTATAATAATTTCCAGGGTTTACATATTTCATTGTGATTTCAAAATTTGACATGGGCTAAGCTGCATCACTGTCTATTACATTTGTATCTTCAAAAGAAGATTATAAAGGCAGATTTTGTCGCTTATGGCTGTTAGGTGCCCTGCAAATATAACCAAACATCAAAGTTCAGCTAAGTAAAATTGTCGTACATGTACATGTGTCATGATGGTTCTGCTTAACCATGTTCATGTACTATAATTCACCAACACTGGTGCTTTGGTTAACTTGCCCTTCAAAGTTCACTACTTTAGACTAAAAACTTATCAGTGCAGACTTTGTAGAGTACATACCTCTCATATTGTTCCAAGTTGTTGGCATGCCTTTTTGTGTGACTGTCATTCCTTTGGGTACTACACTTTCCCTATTTGTTCAACGCCTAATAAATACATGTACCTCCAGGGAACCTGCAACTTGCAGAAATATAAAAAAAAGAGTTAAAAATCCTACTGAGAAAAATCAAATTGTCTCAAACACAGATGATGAATCACATTTCAAGTCACGATAATGACGATGAATAACCATATTAATCTGACAGTCCATCGACACATATTTGAATCAGAAATATATCAAGCATTTTCATGGCCTGAAAAGGCTCAACATAATTGGATTCACACTGCACTATGCATTCCTGCAGTATCTCAGAGCTTGTAGACTTTCAGACCATTGATGAAAAATTGACTCTTTTTACATCGATCGTCATATAAATATCCAAAATGTGCATGTTGAAATTAACACCACATTTCTATTTCAGCATAAATAGAAATAATTTAGAAAGTTAAAAATGAATTGAAATGATGCGAAATAAAATGACATATCATGTTTAGGTAAGATTAGAATTAATCTCATGTTAACTTAAAGCCCCGACTAGCTGTATCTTCTAGCATTGTTTTTTTTATTTTACATTCAAGCCGAAATAAGTTTGTGAGAATGTACTTATTTTGGTGATGTATACACTTATTATTAACTACCCACTGGGACTGTACATGCAACTTTGGCCAAGATAAAGATAGTGATGTGATTAAATATTTGCCCAAACATTAAATCCCACCGTGCATACGAGCAAAAACGTGCATATCTGCACTGAAATCTTCACATAAACTGCACAGAGCATTGTGCAATTCATGCTATAAGATCTTGAATGACCCTTACATGTACTTCACTGTTTGATGCACCACTCACGACGCAACATTCTCTGAATGGTTTGGTCACACAGAGTTCACGCAAATGCATGTAGTTCATTCATTTGCGCAGTGAAGTTGGGCTCCCCAAAGGTCATCACCTCACCTCAGTCATAGTGTGAAATGTTAAAGGGATAGCCCACCCAAATATCAACCTGCCTTTAAAAGTTGAAGTATATTATTTTTGTAACATTCATGATGAAGAGATGAGATATGTGCTAATGATTTTCCCAGAAATTAATGTTTTATTAATTGATGTGTATGACGCCATTTTCGCCATATGGAAGCGCCACTTATCGGAATTCCTCAGAGAGGCTTGACCTAAGATGACGTTAGGTTTTCGTGTTTGGTTGAGGAAGTTAGGGGGTATCACTAGGGGTCTGATCTACTGTGCGCTTGTATTGCGCTACTGCCCAATGGACACACTTTCCTTATAACTTTGAATCGGAATTCAGCGACTTTGAACTCCAGGATTTCGAACTTGGTGTTTCCGATGAATTCAAAAGTAAAAGAAGGGCATGTGGCTCCACCAGTTACCGAAGGAAAAAAAAGACAATCTTAATTACCTACAAGAGCAAAATAATTTGACCTTACAGCATTGATGTATCTTTTCACATTCATGCTTACCGATGGCTGGCTGTAGCGATTTACTCATATGGAAACTAAGACTATAGTAGGTTCGCTTTGAGAGTATTTCAAATTACTTGTGCCATCAGCTACAGCAAAGTATTTTCAGTATTGTCGATTCTGTGTTCAGCATTTAATTTTACTCATCATTTTAAAACATTCCTTGTTCGATTTTGAAAGGTAGTCGATTCGCCAGATAATTGCTATGCACTCGCCATGGCACGGGCGACTTGATAGTAACTATGCGAAACCCCCACGATGCAAATGAGAAGTTGTATCATAGAGTTTTCGTCAAGGCACAGACCCTCTGCACACAAACGACGATTGAAGCATTCGTGCACCAGAGTGTTCATAACATTATGCCATACACTTAATGTGGGAGGACATCAGGCAACCTCTCCACATTCCGACATTGACCACGGTAATTAGGGAAGTCCCTGCCCTGACAATGGTTGTTGCACACACAAACAAATAATTCCCCTTGTCTGTGTTGCACACTTCACCCTGACTGTACTGCATATGCATTGTGACCACAGAGTGCATACCGGGGGCTTTGGTTAACGATTTATTTAACGAACTAGAATCTAATGAAATTGGCTGCTTTGTTGGATCATCGTTTGCTGGTGCACCCGCACTAGCAGATAACATATCAATTCTTGCACCTACCCTGTCTAGCTGTCAAAAACATGTAGATTGTGTCAGTGAATTCTGCTCACTATGGAGACTAAAACTTTCCACAAGCAAATGCAGCTTAATTGTTTTTGGAGAATCGAACGTTGAGCGCAAATCTAGGCAAATCTAGGCAAACCCATTCAACCTTACTCAACAATACAGCAGTCACCGAAACGGACTCCATTACAATCGTTGGCATGAAATTGACCAGCTCTTTATCTTCAATGGAGAGAACTGTTACTGCCTGTAAAAAAGCTAGAGCCATCATCAACTCTCTTCGTAGCTCGGGTATCGGCCCAAACGGTCTCAACCCTATTATCAGCGCAGATGTTTGGAAAAGGATGTGTATTCCGGCAGTTTTTCATACCTGTGAACTTTGGACCATCTCCGACACAGAACTTCTAATGCTTGAAAGATGTCAACGTTATGCAGCAAAGTTGATACAAGGTTTGCCCAAGAGAACTTTGTCAGACATTGCTTTAAGCACGCTTGGTTTATATTCCATTGAAGCATATTTAGATCTATGCAAATTAAGATTCTTTGGCACTCTTTGTCGATTGAATAGTACCCTAGTATGCAAGAAAGTTTTCTTAATTCGTCTTTGTGAATTCAAAATTTCTGCCGTTCAAAAACAAAAGGGCTTCATTCCCGATATTGTAAGAAGTTTCTCAAAATATGATTTGCTTTGTTTTTTAGGTGAATTCTACATTTCCGGCTTCTTTCCATCTAAAGAGATATGGAAATCTATTATTAAGGAAGCTGTTTACCAGAGAGAAAATGACCTTTGGAGAGCTAGGCTTGAACAGAGACAAGACCTTGAATTCTTTCATGCTATTCACGCCAAACTTGAACCACTTTCGTTATATATTTTTGCTAAAACGTTCCATGAGTACAAAGATATTGTGTTACAAATACTGAGAGTCATTATTGAAACACACCAATAATCTCTTAGTGCATATTGCTACTACTTGTCCCTTGACAGCGATCCACAGAAACTACTTTTGGTCAAAACTTATTGACAACACCAGTGTAGAGTTTACAGTCCATTTATACAATTTGACTGATGAGGACCTTGTTTCAGTTATGCTTGGTAACACTAATATTATTCGCTTATTCCAATTGAGTGAAAGAGAAATTCTTCTCCACGCTGCTGTGGAACTATTTTAATCTTGTCTAGTATAGAGCTTCCAGGTACTTTGTTTCAAGTGCTAATTTCCTTATTTATTTATTATCAATTTAATTTTTCTATGAATCTGTAAACGTTTTTGTTGATGTTACTCTTCTCATTGAAGGAGGAATAAAGGAACAACAACAACAACAACAACCCATATGCTTCTAATATTAGACTCTAACTTAGATTTTAGACAATATTATCGATTTTATCGGATATTATCCGATAAAACAGCATTTCGGGCATCTGCCTCTTCCCCACTCGTCTAATATTAGACTCTAACTAAGATTTTAGACGATATTATCGATTTTATCGGATATTATCCAATAAAACAGCGTTTCGGGCATCTGCCTCTTCCCCACTTGTCTGATATTAGACTCTAACTAGATTTTAGACGATATTATCGATTTTATCGGATATTATCCGATAAAACAGCATGTCGGGCATCTGCCCCTTCCCCACTCGTCTAATATTAGACTCTAAGTTAGATGATAGTG